>JAQFZE010004772.1:0-10897 GCA_034695245.1 Dicyrtomina saundersi | reverse complement strand
GGGGCTCAGATGCACTCAGATAACTAAATAGCAGGCTGAAGCAGCGGGGGGGGGGGGCGAAACTTACATCTGCACAATTTGTTTTACTTTTTTATGCAAATTCAATCCAAAAATTCACTTCCATCAAATTAGTTAAAAACTGATATTCCAGAATTTCGAGGACGACTTTACATTTGCTAGTTTATTTTGTAATTCTGTAAAACAATTATTCTTTTTGAGCTTATACATAGTTTTTTTTAGGTTTGCAATGCTGAAACCTTTGTATGTTCATGTTCCAGCTTTGAAATTCAGATATTTTACATTTTATTTGGCAAGACTTTACGCATTGATTAGATTTCTTACACTCCGTTTAGCATTGTTCATGTGCTTTATTTGCTCATAGTACTTTTCCACACACACATATAATATTCACATCCTCATTGGGGGATGTCAAGTTTATTTTAGTCATACTAAAGAAAATTGAACGAAAGCCAAATTCAAAACATAATTAAAATAAAATAATACTTTTTAAAATTAGGTTGTGTTTGCAGTAATATAATATGCAATATTTAAATTAACAAGCTATTATTAAAGTCATTCACTAGTAGTAACTTATGAATTGGCCAAGAGAAAGTTGACTGTCTCTTGAATGATCCTCTCCGTCATGGTGACCACCATACCCCTGTCCACGAAATAAAAAGAGCTCATCCGGACCGTGAGAGGGGTCAAGGACCTCAAGACTTTCTTTTCCCAAACATAACTCTGGTCTCGTAACCAAGGTCTCTTCCATTTTCTCAAATTTGCATTTGATCTTTCATGGATTTCTGCAAGCAGCTTGAAACGGATAATAATGGAAATAAAGCATGAGAAGCCGATAATTCCCAAGGTAAGGCCAGCCAATCCTTTAAGTCGAATTCCTCCGTATGTACTCAGGACAATGATGGCAATGAGAAAGGCTTTCGTGACTGGGAGAAGGAATGTAGAGTAGATGTCGTTGAAATTCCCAGCCAGCAACTTGATTGCGTTGTACACTCGAAACTTGTTTTCAGATTTCCTCAAGGAGCTCGATGTCAACTTACACAGTTCAGAACTGAAATAGATTTGTTTAAACATGGGTATTTACATTGTTCTAAAATTTATCTAAATAAAAGTTAAATAAATCATCAATATATTTTGCATTTTCGAAAAAATCAATAACTGATCAATATTTTGAAAAAATCAGACCACTGTACACTTAAACCCCCTAAATAAGCAACACCTCACCTGAGCTCGTTGGCGATGATAATGCATGGGAATATAAATGCAAATTCCACAAAAACAAGTATGAACAAATTACTGTGGTAGAGGAGCTCAATGTAGAATGTGAACAAGAGGCACGGGACCATTTGAAAGAAACTCAGAGAATCTGGATCCTCCACCAGGGAAGACAGATGCTCCGGCGATCCAGGTCTAAAGTAGGAGCCAATGACCATGAGCAAAGTGAAATTGTTCACTGAGGCAAATGTGTTTCCCATAAGAAACTCGCAAATCCAGATCAATTTGGGTTTCTTTGAGCCGTTCTCAAAATATGTCTTTTCAAACATATCAAAAAGCTCTGCAAACCCTCGGATGAAGACAGGCATTTCATGCCCATGCAAAAGCGATGTGATCTGCATGAGGGACGGATACACGAAGTAGACTGCAATGAATTGCATGTAGATTTTCTTAGGCATGGGCTCATTCTCATCGAGGTTCGTTTGTATGCACCTTACAATGACAAAGATCGTGTGGGCAAAAGTGAGCAGTATGTTGAAATACCAGAGGACAAGGCGCCATTTTGATTGGACGTATTCTGGGATTTTTTCTTTTTTATTCCAAGTGTACGGGTGCATCTGGAAAGTTTGGCCCATGGAAATGGCCTGCATCACAAAGGACCGCACAACTGGTGTATATAGTTTGTTGCTTCTTGGCTTGAATGCCTTTTGAACTGTCTGGATTTTGTTGACGACAGTTGCCATGGAGGCGGCTATCTTATTAGACTTATTGGTCTTGAATGAGGTAGGCATTTCTTTTTAAATTTTATTCTCACCGAGATCAAAATAAATATTCAGTATCTTTTAAGTGAAGAGGTCCTTATGCGTGAAAAGAATAAAATCGAATCGGATTTATTGTCATATATAACAATTTATTGGTTTTCTAGCAATTTAATAAAAAAAACAAAGAATTTCTGATATTTTTGGGATTTTTGGTTTGAACCTTGGTTGTAGTCCTGTGTAATATCCAACCTACAAACTCTCAGTCCCATGTACTATTATGGAAAATACGCTACCTAAATGCCGATGTTCACGCAGAGCTATTTATTAATGTATGCGCCTATACCTAATACAAACAGGCTGTGAATGTAGCTTGGCTTAAGGGTAAAAAATTAAATTGATAGGTAAACTACCTTTAAAAATAAACAGCAATAATAAAGTTCATACTATTTAAGGTTTCGGAAATTACTGTTCAATTTTAGCAGTTATATCATTATTCCAGAAAAACCTCTTGCACTGTTTTTACTGTTAATAGCAACTATTTTAATTACGTAGTTATATGTAGGTACCTAATCCATTATTATTATTTGTATGATGATTCTTTCATTTATTTTTGTTTTGCCAATAATAAATTAAAAGTATTTTTAAAATTGTATATGTCTTTTTAACGTTCACATAAGTAAAAGTATTAGAGTAGAAAAAATTAATTCTAAACCAATACTTTATATTTAATTGCAGCTCTTTCACAAACACCCTAATCAAATATCAGTTATAAGTCTTAAAAGCCTGATGGTAACTGCATACGTAGTAATTATTATATCGTGTTTGAAGAACCAAAATGAGCCATATCCAATTTAGGCTACAATCAAAATGAGCTATGTCATAAAAACCACATGAGAAACATGCGTAAAATGTTAATTAGGAGTTTTTGAAAAGCGTAAAATGTTCTATTTTCATGTTTTTCAACATTGTAAAATGTCCTATTTACATGTTTTAACAAGGTGCAAAATGTTTTAATTCTATGTTTTTGAAAAAGTGCAAAATGTTCTAATTCCATATTTTCAAAAAGGTTTTCAAAATGTTCTAATTCCATGTGTTTAAAAAGTGTAAAATGTTGTATTTACATATTTTGGAAAAGTGCAACATGTTGTATTTAAATGCTTTCAAGACATATTTGAATATTTTGTAGATAGTTGATATTGTTTTTAGCTAAAAATGGATATAGGTCATTTTGGTTCTTTACAGACGATATGAATTATTATGAATAGAATTTTTATGCCAGCTTAGCCGTCTTAGCAGTATAGTACAGTCACAGTATATGCACATAGATACCCGCACCAGATATTTAGGTAGGGTAGTATGTAATTAATTCTAATTATATTTTATATAGTCAGAATCGCAATTTAAAATATTTTGAAAGTCGAGTCAGCTATATTCCAATATAATAATTGTGTGCTCACCGGACTGTCTAGTCCACGACATATTTCATTAAGGCCAATACTTAAATCTAAGTATTGTATAGATTTAATTAAATTTATCAAACCGAATGCATATGCTAACATGTATTCGAGAAAGCATACAACCTGAAATATATTTACGTAACTATATACATAGGTACCTTTAATAAAATAGCGCAGGAAAAATACAATGCCTTTTGTAGGTATTCAAAAGATTTTTATATTCTATAAATTGGATTTTAAAATTTCATAACCTTATCATTATTCGAGTTTTAAACTGTTAAGTTAAGTGAGTAAATATCATTTTATTGCTACTGTAAAATGAAATATGAATCAGCTAGTACTTTCTGCGCTTAGGTAGGTTCTTATTTTCTTATTATGCTTATATCATTAACTTAGCATTGCATGGAGATTTTCTATAGTAGGCACCCCTACATAAAACGTATTGAGCGTGCTACCAGTACGTAATTAATTATTGGGAACGACTATACAGATATACATAGTTTTACGAATATTTAAAATTAAAATAATTTAACTATTACTGTATTTGACAGTTGAAATATTTGTGATCCACCAGGCAACTAAAAATATATCATCTATGAAGAACCAAAATGACCCATTTCCAATTTATGCTAGAAACTAAACCAGCTATGTCAAAAAAAATAAAGTAAATAAGATACATGCTAATCACGAGTTTCTAAAATGAGCAAATCGTGCTATTTACATGTTTTTTTAAAAGGTAACAATGTCCTATTTACATGTTTTTCAAAAGTGTAAAATATCCGCTATTTACATGTTAGTCAAACGTGTAAAATGTCCTATTTACATATTTTTCAAAAGTGTAGAATGTTCTATTTGCATGTTATTCAAAAATGTAAAATGCCCTATTTACATGCATTTTGAAAAGTGCAAAATATTATTTTACTCGTTTTTTGAAAAATGCACAAGGTTCTATTTACATATTATGATCTCATGAACATGTGATTTTAATTTTTGTCTGTAGATAGAGCATTTTGTTTGCAACTTAAAACGGATATGGGTCATTTTGGTTCTTCACAGACGATATGTACCTTCTTTATTCACTTGTAATAGAATTAACTAGTTTATTTACAGAGATAAAATAAAAACCAAATTATTCAACAACAAAAATATTACAGCTATAAGTATACTACATACATTATTTTTCCACTAGCACATTTAATCCCTAATTATCCTTGTCCTCACTATCACTGTCAAACGAGAGGCCCAAACCTTCCAGGAACATTCCAATCGGTGTAATTCTTAGTCTTTCCTTATCCAAGTTATCAATCTTATTCTTTAGATTTCGAAGCCGGGCTGAGGCATGAAGAAGGCAAATCAAAATTGAAATTAAGGCACCCAACACGAAAACTCCAGCTGAAGTAAGAAGATATACGATGAGATATCCTCCCAAAATAAGAATCGTCAAAGAAGCAAATTTTGGTATCTTCCTCCCATTTCTACCAATTAATTCGGAGCCACTTCGAATACGCTCTAAATATTGACTCAACCAAATAATAGCAAGTACAGCTGTGGCTCCGAAGAACATTTGAATAGGTTTGATCAGCCCAATACAAATAGTGATAATGTTGAACAGGAGAATGTAGTTAGTTTGGTAGTAGAGCAAATTTTGAGTAATTCGATTAATTAACCGTTTCCTATCCTTGTAGTCTGGAATTTGAAAACGAGCTCCGAAAATGAAATCGTTCAGTCGACGTACTGGTTCCAATTTCACTTGTGCACCTTCCATGTCGCTCAATATATAAAACTATCACCAAAAGTATGTTCAACTTCAATCTGCAAAGAAACATGCAAAAACAAAAAAAAAACTGTTAAATAGTTGGACTTGAAAAACTTTTTACAGTAATTATGAGCAATAATTAATTGTTCACATACACGGCAACCAGGGCCGGATAATGTGGCTAGCGTAGCCAGCCCCCATTGTCTGAATTTTCAAAAAGCATATTGTAATTAGAATTTAGAATATTTTGCCTTTTCAAAAACTCATGCAAATAATTTTTTTACACATTTTAAAAACATGCAAATAAAACATTTAGCACCTTTAAAAAACCATGTAAATTGAACATTTTGAACTTTTCAAAAACATGTACCTACATACAACATTTTGCGCATTTCAGAATCAAGTAAGTAGAACATTTTGCACTTTTCTAAAACATGTAAATGGAACGTTTTGCACATTTCAAAACGAAGTAAATTGACCATTTTGAACTTATCAAAAAAATGTAAATGGAACATTTTGCAATTTTCAAAAACATGTAAATTGACCATTTTGAACTTCTCAAAAAAATGTAAATGGAACACTTTGTTCTTTTCAAAAACATGTAAATATACGATTTTGCACTTATTAAAAAAATTTAAATGGAACATTTTGCACTTTTCAAAAACATGTAAATGGAACATTTTGCACTTTTCAAAAACATGTAAATGAAACTTTTTGCACTTTTCTAAAATATTTAAATAGAAAATTTTTGTTAACTAAAGAAATCGTTCAATTTAATCAAAATGATGGTTTTTGCATGTTACAAATGCTGCGTAAAAGTAATTCCTTCGTCCGGCCCTGACGGCAACATTCACAGTTTTGATAGAAATTACCTTAGTAGCGCTGTAATCCGCAATGGAATGACTGCCTGAAGTGAAGCCTTTTCTATAAAATTAAAGCTGTGATGAATATTAAAAATTTTAACCTTAACACATTACGTAGATTATTGCAGAAAAAATCACCAAGTCAAAGATAGTAGAGGATTAAAACTTTAACATGCAGAATGCTTAATGTATGTACTGATCAAAATGTAATTATTCACTCACTCACATTGCTTGAATTTTGAATCACACGCCGTAATGATTCACTACTTGACTTTTGAAATCATAGAACCTGACTGACTGATGACTGATATCGATATCACAAGTTTGAAGTTAGATGCATTACTGCGTACATAAAAGTTATATAATCTACTCTAACCATACCACAGTACCGCACAACACATTACAACAAACAGCATGAACCATCTAATCTTTTTTTTATTACTAGTAATAACTCGTAGTATGCACACATAGGGATCATCCACAAATGACGTCATCAAAAAATCATAATTTTATCACCCTGTTATCATCAGCTTAACCCTTGCGTAAATGGCTATTTGTAACAAATGGAGCCAAGTAGACCCATTGATCCTATACCGATGACGTCATTTATGGGGGATCCCATACTAATTTTTTGTGTGTAGTGAATTGTGTCTTTTTTTGTGTGTGTGAGTGCTTCAGCTTTTTGCTGAATGGAACAATAGTTGATTATGTAAAATAGTGAGCTGGCAAAAAAGTAAAATCGGCTCTCAATCAGCTCAATTACTAATAGTAAATAATTTTATTGTTCTGATTCAACACCGTGAGATGTCCTGCAAATACTTTTTATTGCAATAGATTACCATATTAAATGATATTAATTTAAATAATTATTATTAGTACTACATGCAAAATTAAATCGTGAGTGAAGAACCAAAATGGCCCATTTCCAATTGAAGTTAGAATTAAAATGAGTTATGTCATAAAAACAAAATGAGAAACATGCGTACAATTTTAATTTAGAGTTTTTGAAAAGTGCAAAATGTCCTATTTACATGTTATTGAAAAGTGTAAAATGTTCTATTTACATGTTTTTGAAAAGTGTAAAATGTTCTATTTACATGTTTTTGAAAAGTGCAAAATCTTCCATTTACATGTTTTTGAAAAGTGCAAATTCTTCCATCTGCCTACATACTTTTGGGATCATGAAAAGTCTTATTTTCTATTGTAGATATTGCATTTTTTTCGCTAAAAATGGATATGGGTCATTTCGATTCTTCAATCACGATCTTTAAATTTGTGTTTAAAATCTGTTGCGTTTTTGAAATTTTGAAATATTTAAAAATAAAAATGATAAAAAGTAATTTTCTTGATTGAGTTTGTTTGAAGTTGTTTGAGGGCTGATGGAAGTTGGTTTTGAATTAATAAGGGAGATGAACCGGGGCTGCTGTCCGTTTAGCTTTGGTTGTATGGCTAAGGGATAAACTGCAGCATGTGGATTCGTACAGCGTGTCAGATGTGTGTGTGTGTGTGTGTGTGTGTGTGCATTACGGTGGTTGGTTGAGGAAGATGATGGAAGACGCAGTGAGTCGTGCGGAGCGAATGTGTCATGAAATTTCAATGGAAAAAAGGCTCAAATTATTCACGCTGAGATGATGAGATCGACGAGGAGATGAGATGATGAGATGTTTTTAGGGGATGAGATGAGATGAGATGCGGACGACGACGACGAGACGTTGGTCGGTCGTCGGTTCGTTCTGGTCGACTCCATTGCAAATGTAATTCGTTTCTTCGGTTTCTGTCTCTGATTTTGATTATTAACCAAACCGCAAACACCAAACCAAACCAATCGCATCTATTTAAACATTTAAACTCTCCCGCCCCTCCTTAACATTCAAGCTTTTTTACCCGTACCCGTTTGTCGCAATATTACAGCCACAAAGCATACCGTATTTCTCCAATTAATCCCTTCGGAAGCTTACACAAAACACAAAGGTTTCATCAAACACCGAGGGATTAATCGAGACCCAGCTCCTTCGATTCATTTGGGGAGAAATGTGTTTAAATAATCTAACATGCGCTTTCTAAAACCTGTAAAAAGGGTAATTTGCACTTTGTAAATCATGTAAATATCGTAAATTTCAGGTTTCAAAAAAGTGCAAATAGTTTATATTACTCATTCAAAAAAGGGTAAATAGCTTATTTTGCGCGTTCAAAAATGTGCGCACATTTTATCTTTTAAGTTTAAAAAAGTGTAAATAGCTTATTTTGCGCGTTCAAAAATGTGCAAATAGCATGATTTACATTTTTGCAAAGCTTTAAACAGCTTATTTTGCACTTCCAAAAAGACGAAAAAATCGTATTTTTTCATTTTCAAAAGCATTAAAAGCATCGTATTTTGAACTTGTAGACATTTTGTTTTAAAACTTATTTTGCCCTTTTAAAAAAGTTTCTTTGTTTTGAGATTGAAGCCCTAGGACATATTCTGGGCGAATGCACCAAGGGCGAGCTTCTGGGGAACAACATACACCATATCGCTCGATCTATATAATAGGATTTTATTTTTTTAAGATGGGATAGGAAGTATTCGAGGAAGTATGATGCTTATTTTCCGGGGACTAAGCGGCAGGCACTACAGCACAGCATTCTAATACCTCACATTAATTAAAAGATAAAATTATTTGAAACTACATTGTGCCTGATCTAACATAATTTTGTTTTGTAAGCCCCTTGAGCCGTATACTGTCATTTTGGCAACTTCCTGTAATGAAAGCAGTTGACGAATAAAGTCTTATTATTATTAATACGAAATCTGGTGTATTTATGTTGCCTTAAATCTTATGGAATGTTTTTTTAAAATTTATTTGGTGCTTTTTTTAACCTGTACAATGTATGGAATGTGCTGAAGCGGAAACCGTAACAGAAAATTAATTTGAAAAAAATGTTAGAAAAACTGTGAAAACTGACCTGAGTGAAAGTTGTCGCTGATGAGAGGCTTGAACGGGGGCTGGACCGTGTGCGACGGATTTGGGGTTATTTTTATTGGAGAGCGCCAAATCTTCAAGTTTCTGAAGGGCCCCTTTGTACGTGTCGACGACGCGACGGAACTCGAGTTTGAGGGCGTCGTGGAGCGGGAGGAGGGACTCGTCGGTGGTGCCCACGAGGCCGTGTTGCCCCATCCCCTCCACCGCCTTGTTCAGCGCCCTCTGCCGCTGCATCACCGTCTTCATCAGCTTCGGATCCCCAATCACAATCACCTGCAGAATCTTCTTGCAGCCCGACGTGAACGGACCCAGTGCATCTCGTCGACTTCGATTCTGTCAGTCAAATCAATAAGCAAAATATAATGTGAGTTTATTTAAGATTTATATAGTAGACTTTCAAAAACGTGTAACTACTTGATTTCCTACTTTCAAACAGGTGTAAATGGCTTCACTCGCCCTTTCAAAACGTGTAAATTCCGTATATTTTGCAGTCTCGGAAAAGTGCAAAAATAGCATATTTTGCATTTTTTAAAAACGTAAATACTTTATTTCGCACTTTCAAAAACGTGCAAAGTGATTTTTTGTGTGCACTAAAACGTGCAAATAGCATATTTAGAACTTTAAAAAAAGGTAAAAATAGTTTAATTTGCACTTTTTAAAACTTGTTAATTGCGTATATTTTGGAGTCTCAGAAAGGTTTTACACTTTTTAAAAAATGTGTAAATGGCTCATTGTGTACTTTGAAAAAGGTGTTAAAAGAGCACTTCTAGTAATTACATTATTTTTAAACTTAAAAAGTTTTAAATTTTAAAAATTTCAAATCTGTATTTTGCTTAAAATTATTGTAATACCAAATATTGAAAGAAGTTTGTAATGCTGTCATTCAATTTTGGGCACCTGATCTGACATCTGACACAATGCGCAGTTGGAGGAATACATTAAATTAGCCGTCTTAGAATAGAAAACATAAAAATGCTTTTTGATTAAAAGAGTCATCAAAAAATTTAAAAGCAAAAGCACTTTTATCAATTTTCAAAGCAAAGTTCTTGTTTGTCCCAAAAAATTAAAATGCGATGCCATTTCCTTATAGTAATATAGAAGCAGTCAGTTATAGATATATTCTTTTGATTCAATTAAAAAGAATATACGGCATTTCACCACCCCCCCGCCTCTTTTAAGACCCCTTGCTCCAACAATAAGAGCAACAACTAACGAAAACAAACAAGGAGAAAAAGATGTGTATGTTCATAGACTATAACAAGTAAGGGATGGTCCATAAATAACGTCACCCAAATTATCACTACATTAGAACCCACCCACGCCCATGTCAACACTAATATTGTTTAAATGGCTATCTTTAAGATAGCATGTCGTCAATATCTGTGATGACGTCGTTTGTGGACGATCCCTAAGAGACAGACACCTGCACGGGTTTAATTCTGAATGCAGTTTCGCAGCTGACTATTGATAATGCTTGAAATGAAATAATAATTGTGAATGGCCCATTATGAGATGGCTACATGGCCCCCCACTGATTTGTTTTACTCGAGCTCAAGAGTGTGTGGACAATACAGGAACATCTCCAAGGACACCTTCACAAACAATAACAGTGGACACACACACACACATATGTTCGGATTTGAAATTTTAGATTTAATTCCATTTGCATTTTTAGACCTCCTGTCTTACGTACTAATCCCAAGCTCTTTAAGACAAAGTCAAAATCTACCAATAAAAGCACTTTTTCCACACACAAATTAATTAATGTGCGTAGCCTAATATGAGCTCAACATTTTTTAAACGGTCATTTACATTTTTAAACAAAAATAAATTTAAAAACTATTTTTAAACACGGCCCTTTTTGTAA
>JAQFZE010004771.1:0-10897 GCA_034695245.1 Dicyrtomina saundersi | reverse complement strand
AGGGAAGAGACTTTAATCTTGAAATATTTCTTTTCCCTTCGTCTTGGTTTCCATAACCAATGCCATGCCATCACCATAACCATAGTCAGGCTAGACCATATACAAAGTGTTCCAATCATAATCTTTATTGTGTCTTTCACTAAAATTCGTAGAGCATCTAGTGCAGAGTCCACGAGTCTAGTTCAACACCAAAACCAAAAAGGAAGACGCTGTATTGTACTCTGTACATTATGTCGTATATAGTTGTACTATTAATAATAAAATACCCACGTATGTGTAGCAGTCCAACCTGCCTCTGTCTCTGCTTCTGCATCTGCATCTGCCCTCGTATTTAAAATAAGAAGTAAAGTCCATATTATATTTTTTAAATATTTTATAGAAGCGTATGTACGCTCAGTCAGAAGTCAGAACTGTGGTATGTAGGAAGGTAGGTACATATTATTTATTTAGATTTGAATTTGGATTCAGGGCATACAACAATAATAATAATGATTTGTTTAATGAAGCGAAGTAAATGGGAAGGGATAGAGGAAGAGTGAGTGTATTTGTACAGATACACGCAGATATATTAGAAGGGGGGAAAAGTAAGAAGCTCTCAGGACTATGGGGATTGGCTTGGTTTTGGTACAATATGTTGGGGTTGGATTGGATGGACTGGACTGGACTGAACAACTCAACTTTGTACATACGTGGAAGCTGGTTGCTGGTCTGTAATGTAAAGTTGTATTTGTAGCTATGATACACACGCATTCAAGGAAATCCAAGATAATAAATTAGGCTGGATATCTTTTTTAAAAGTAGTTGTGGAATTGGAAAATCTGGATTTCCTCTCACATTTGATTTATTTTTCTTCAAGAAATCTTTCTTGTTCCCTTCATATGATTATGTTCCTTCATGTTTCATATATGAGGCCAAATCCAAATCCAATCCAGTATTCAGCTTTAGTATGTAATATCCAGTCCAGCCAGTCAGCTCATCCACATTCAACTAAATCATGAGCTCTATAACACTAACTATAATACAGGCCTTCAATCCCTTTAAGTCTCATGCCTTCATTTACATTTAATTTTTTCCTACTTATTAGAGCGTACATACATGTGCCTATGTAGATTGCTATATACTGTTATAGCATTATTTATATGTATGTACATACATGTAAAAAAGTAATTTTTAAAAAAATCTGCGTTATTATGCAATAAGCAAGCAT
Organism: Dicyrtomina saundersi; assembly: GCA_034695245.1. Taxonomy (NCBI): domain Eukaryota; kingdom Metazoa; phylum Arthropoda; class Collembola; order Symphypleona; family Dicyrtomidae; genus Dicyrtomina; species Dicyrtomina saundersi. The sequence continues at coordinate 9,690 of JAQFZE010004771.1, read as the reverse complement.
AAAAAACATATATGCTACGTCATACTATGTAATATGTACTGCTCTACCATCTATCATTATTGAAACCAGGCTCAGTAAATTAGCCCTGACGTATTGAGGTATATATTGGTAATTGCAATTTCACAAGAAGAGATTCTAATTATTCGGAATGGAGTGAAATCCATTATACCTATATATTTTCTTCCGATTACGAATTTACGATTAGTTAATTAAATGGAAAAATTACAGTACTTTGTACCTCTTTACAAACAGTGTTAGTCATTTAGCTAACAAGAATGGAAATGAGATGATCCATGTAGGAGATTTTTTTTCCCCTCTCTCTCTCGATCCATTTGATTACATGCTCATATATTTGGTTGCTGTTGTTGTTATGCTGTTGCCGTGTTGTCTCACAAAGTGTTTGTTGATGGTGCATAAGAATAGTTTAAGAAGGTGTTTAGTGTGGGGAAGGATGGAGAGCCTCATTCCGTTGAATAATAAATATGTTAATCAAGACATATATGGAGTGCTTATGTGGATGGCATGTCCATATATGTACAGTTTAATTTTATGCGACATAAAATGTAATCGGATGCTGTAATCAAGATCGTCTTGGTTGATCTCAACTTTATTAAAATACACTTTTTTCCACATTCAGTCACCCTCCTTTGAGAGTTACGGTTTTGTTTCTGTTTCTATCACACCTTTTACTGATACACTGGACGTTTCTTCAATTTAGTCGCTCAGTCTTTTCCGACCAAAATCAATTCATTTATTATAAGGCTGTTCGCCTAATTTCGAGTCCGACTACAATTTCCCGATACACAATATGCATTAGTATATTAGAATATCTGATCTGTCTGATAATGTTTTTGTTTCCAATATTTTGTATAAATATCCAATCCCTATATATGTTTAGTAAAAAAAGGCTATCAGTATTACATAGTGGACTCCACGTTGTTCCAAGTGACACGACAAACTCACTCAGTTTTTTTTCTCCTTTCGAGCTCAGAATTATCTGTCATCTCTCTGGATATTGGGAGTAAGTGTACGTAAACAATTAGAGAAATATTGTAAGGCGCCAAATACAAAAATTTTGTGTCATGTCTAATTTTTTTTTGTTTGCGAGCGAATGGAAAAGGTCAAGCTTAGAGTCAGAGCGTCATAAACAAAAAATAAAAAAGCAACTTATCACACGTGCTTTGACATTTCCTCGTCATCTTTCGTACCAAACAAAAAATTATATTATGTTGAATAGCAATAGCAGACGCTACAGTACAGTGTGCTCCCAAGTGTCGACGTGCTTTCATTTCAATTTGGAATATTCTCTAGTTTAATTATCTACACACGTATAGGCAGCAGAGTCACCAAGTTGTCTGGTTTTAGTTTTGGACTCGTTTCTCTATTTTGTACATGTATTGACTCTAGTGACGGTCACAAAGGAAACAAGATGCGAACGACGACATGGATGATGGAAATTGTAATTTGAATTGGAGTCAAGTAAATAGGCAAAATTAGATTAAGAAAAAATCTCTCCTCGAGTTATAATATTGTCTCATCATCGTCAATTTGTGAGTTCAAGCTCTCTGTGTTCATAATCATAATTGTAACGAGCGGAAAACATGAAGAATCATGATCATGCTTTTGGCTTCGCGGTTTCCGCGTCGTCTTCGGCTTCGGCTTCGGCTTCGGCAACTAACTTTTTTTTTCGTATGTGGATGGGTTAACTCGTCTCCGTCTCTCGCCTCAGTGCTTTCGACTTGAGAGTAATGACAAATACAAATACAAGTATTCACTGAATGTGGACATTACTACAATTACATAATATTATTATATTTATTAAACGTGGCCGCAGAGAGACTGTGTATAATCCGGTCTGAACTACTGTGATAACGTCCACATACACACACTTACACATTATATACCTAATAATTATCCACCTCTCTTGCGTTGAGCTTTCATATAATGTGGTTTAGTAGGGAGGTAGTAGGTACATGTGGAGAATAAAGCTGAGTGTGAATTAGAGGCACGAGAAAGGAAACCTCCAACAGCCACACAGCCACACACTTGACGACCTGACTTTCTTCTCACTTGAAAAACTTATCTTCACTGGTTCTGGTTGTGCGTGCGTATTGTGTGTTTGATGTTTGCGGATGAGTGTGTGTGAAATGAAAAAAGCAGGTTTCATGTCAAAAGGAAAACCAAAACAAAAAAAAAGCAGGCGTAAAATTTAAGAGGAGAAAAAACGCTGACGCTGACGGTGACGGTGACAGAGTAAAGTAGCAATCTATGGAAGGAGACGAGAGGTTTTTAGTACAACATAAAGTTAAATCTCTTTATACTCAACATCACAAGTTATATTCCTATATCTATATCTATAGGCCTATAGTCACAGTCACACAGTCGTAGTTTCTGTTTGGATTCGTATTCGTTGTCATTGCTATTTTTCTCGGCTGCTTATTTCGTAATAAGAAAAAGTTATTATTGCATATCGAATTACCTCCATGGAGAGGCAACGATAGCTTATGCTGTATGGAAGTGGAGCTATAGGAAACTCAAGTAAAAAAAAACCAAAGCTTATAATATGAAATGACTCAAGATAAGGAAGCTCTGCACTCACTCACAGTGTGTAATCTTAATATGTACTTAATCGCAAAAGAAATGACAACCAAAACTAACGGTAATAAGGTGTATGTGTTCAGTTAAATCTCTATGTTCTGTGTGCAAAGCTCGCGCTCACTCATTGTAAGTGTTAACTTGGAATTAGGTACTACCTTCAAACTTCAAACTTCGAGGAAATAAGATTTACTAGTTAAGAAAGACAAGTTTTGTAGTTGTAATAAGTCGATAATCAGGAGTTTAAATTTAAAAAAAAAAGGAGTTGAGGGCGAGAAGAAATGTGACGGGGAAAAAATTCGTGTAAGGAGCAGTCAAAATATGATAACACGCACATGCTTATCTCCAAGAATTAGGAACATTATACTATGGTGGAAATGGGGAATATAGAAGCCTCTATAGTGGCTATAGTATTATCATTATAGAATACCGGCAAGAAAATTATTAAGTATGTACGTGACACTTTAAGAACTGTCTACAGTACAGCGTTTGTAGTTTTAGACAGTAAGCAGCAGGCAGGGCTCCCGAAGCGGAAGACTAAGCAAGCCACACAGAGATTTGAATTAGTTCCTATACACCAATACACGCTAGTCCAAAATACCGATATGTTAACAATACAGATAAAGATATTTACCTTAGTGTCAGCCCTTCACGCTATCTTTACTGGGTTAAAATTAAAAAATTAAAAAAGTTTGAAGCAGTAGTAGTAGTAGTGTGGCTTATAGAAAAAAAAGCGGTAGCGGTAGTGGTGGTTGTACTGGTTGTGTGTGTGGTGTGGATATATGATTTAAAAGTAGACGTATATAAAAAAGAGTGAGAAGGAAGGAAGGAAGGAAATGAAACGCATGGACGAGACAAATATGAATTCTTTCAAATATTGAATATGATCTCGTCTTTCGCAAAAAGGGCGGAATCTCATCTCCGTCATCTCGGGTAAATATGAATCTCTTTTGCTGTCGACTTGACTTCGTGCCATCATCAAGCATTCATTTTCCCTGCCTTGCCAACTCCGTTTCCAACTCACGTTCATAATTGAGTGAACGTTCAGTTGAATGGTGTGCACATTCGTTCCGGTCTCAAATAGGTATTCTCAAGATCTCTGGAAAGAGGAACGCGTCCTTATCTCTATGACGAGAATACTAGCGAGAGAGAGAGAGAGCTCAAAAAATATATTTATTACATATTTACTTTTTCTAATGTTACATTTGGGAGTTAAACAACTCAACTGCTAGACAGCTAGACTACAATTCATTCAATTCTCTAATTCTCATGGACCTCTTTTCCCTCTCACTTGTACTTCAAAAAAAAACTCCATGTTTGCCACGTTACCTTTTACTTCCATGGGCATATGGCTCCTGCCTTACACTACTACTACCATAGGACCATAGCCCCCATTTTACACAGAGCTCCGACACTCAGTCAGATACTCATCTCTGCCGTAATCTCTCAAATATTAACCAAATTAAAAATATTTGTTTCTTTCCTTCCCGCCTTCTCAACACGTACAACTCCAGCATAGCCTGTGTCGTATCTTTATACTTTACAACGAAAAATGAACCAAACTCACGATGAGACCCTCTATGTATTTACGTCAGTACCTATTCGTCTTTTTCGGGGCCTTTTCCATTCAGGAAATGACTTTTGATTTTACATGTATATGTACAACGGGAGACAGAGCCAATGATAATACTCCCCATAACGACAAAGACAAGGCTCTTGTGTCAAGTCACAGATTACAATATGCTATGAAAATAAACGATTGAACATTTGAAAAAAAAATCCGATTACCAATACGATTACCGATAAACTATCAAATCAACATCATCAACTGGCAATGGCTTAGAAAACTTGGAAACTTTAAACCCAGAATAACACAGGCAGGGCCTGATATTTTTTTAGAGAGAGAGAGATTTCAAATTTAAATATAATAGGAAATACAGGAGATGAGAGGGAGGTTATATAGAGAGTGTAGTGAAAGTATTTAAAGATTTTCGTATTGTGACGATTTTAAGGGATTTCAGAGGATTACTTCTGAGACTTTGAGTCAAAGTACAAACAGAAACAGACTGAAGGGGGACATAGACAGGAAGGTTTAACGTCTGTGTTTTCCATATATACACATGTATGCGTAGGTTACATGGAAAGTATAGTTTTCATTCTCTATACTACTCTAGTCTACTTTTTATTGTACACTGCACTGCCCTGTGTGCTTAGTTTGTGATTTGGTTTAAGTTTAGTTTTGGTTTTTGGGTTTTAGTATAGTAGAGTTAAAAAAAAAGTACAAGTAGAAATAATAGAATTTCTACGAGAGGGATTGATAAGTTTTTTTTTCTAACTCAAAAAAGACTGAAAAAAGAAATGACGTTCACAACAAAGAGGATTGGGACAGAAAGGGTTGAGAGGGTATTTAAGTATTATTATGGAAAAAAGAAAAAGGAGAGGTATAAAGGTAATCTGAGGTAGAAATGAGTAAGCTGAATCCGAGCTTCGTGTCGAGTTTTTAAAGTTTATTACAACTTTTATTTTTACATAGTTTATGGTGAGCCCCAGAACCAGAAGAAGAGCCAGAACTCAAAAAAGGAGAGAGATTTGATTTTCATTCTTCATGCACAGTAATAATAACCACTACTACCAACCTACCTACCTACCTCCTATAATAGTCAATAGTGGGGAGTGTGTGTGTGTAGTTGGGTGAGGTGTAGTGTGTAGTAATCGTAATGACTGTATACACACAAAACACAACGAAATAAAACAACGTAATATCACACATTACTACTACTACCACTACTATATGACGAGTCCCATTCCAATATACGGATATTATTGCTATTACTACGACCACGACGACGAAAACGACGACGAGCGTATGGTGAAGGGAACGTTGTTCAATATAGAAATAATGTAGAATCTCCTCAGTTGTTGTTGTTGAGGTCTAGGCCAAAGCCGACTCCGGTGCCGATGCCGGTGCCGGTGCCGGTGCCGATGCCGAAGTTGAAGCCAAATAAAGCTACACTATGGATTCAGATGCAGGTCAGCGAGGTCGACACATTTTATGGGAAATTTTAATTTCATTCTCTCCGACGTTGCTCAATTCCCATGACCAAGTCGTGATTATCCTTAAGAAATGTTTTACTCCTTATTTCTTTTTAAGACTTTATCTTAAAGGTCTGTCTCTCTCTCTCTTCTTTCTTCTTCTCTTCCTTCCTCCTTCCCTATGCGCACTTATGTAGGTAGGTATTCTCTTCCTACCTCCCCACACACTTGTCCCAGTCCCACTACCGTCACCAGTCACCATCCAAATATGTACATATACATACCTACATACCTACCTACGTCACGTTCACTTTCCAAATGTTTTTATATCTGTGTAGTCCAATTCCATTCTTTAAACGACGTGGACAAAAATATCAAAGACTGTATTTAGATTTATTTACACTACGGCTTGAGCCAGGAAATAACAAAAACGAAACCGAATCAAACTGTTGAATTTCTCTGTACAAAAAAAAGAAGGAGAAATTGAATTCAAGATATCGAATTGTCATATTTTCTATTGACATTTGGAGGTTTTTAAAATTTAACATGAGTGGAATGGTAGTAGTAGTAGTAGAAGCAGTAATAATTAGTTGTTGGTATTTGAATTGCGCAGTACGACAATTCATAATAGTCATTTTTCATGAGTAAACTTAGAACTTGAGAATTTGGACAGACTACCAGCACAGGACAGGAGCAGCAGAGTGAGAGGCTTTACGTTAATTTAATAGCCAGTCCCCAGATCATAATGACTATCGACCGACAATTTATAACTCTGCGTCTCATGAAACTGATAAATCTAAACGACGTCATAATGTGGAGTGTACCCGGAGCAGAAGCAGATATATTATATTATTATTATTAGTAGTAGTAGTATTATTATATGATAAAATATTAAAACGCAAAAACAAAATGGAAAGGCGTAAAATATATTCACGTTCAAGAAGTATTATCAGAGCAAAGTCAAAACCTTCCAAGATTTCCGTTTAGACCAGCACCAGTCCTAGTCCCATCACCAGACTCAGTCCAAGCTCCGAGCAGCATATAAAAATAATATTGAGTTGACAACACAAAATTGAGCACGTAGTGCTGATAAAGTCAGAGACTCTGACACCGTTCTGATAAAATGACAAGGGTGCGAGACAAAATACAATTTACAATCTACAGTTATGGCATTTCCACACACAAACATTGTCTGAGTTTAGATTTAGAAAATAATACTATACTCTTCCTACGTCACCCTTTGACATTATTTATATTTATATACAATTCCTATATATAAGCGGACATCTACATTCTACATACTACATGGTTGTAAGTATTATAAATTCACCAAATATCGCACCGTCTGAGATTTGCCCTGTGTCTGTCCTAAAATCTAATAATGTCTAATAATCTATAACAGAAGACAGATATCGGCAATCGTTTATTTTTCTCATTACAACGTTCTTTTTTCTCCTCCTCGCGTCTGTGATTACAGCAGAGTTTAAACACTAAACAATTTTAGACAACAAAAAAGATTAACAACTATTTTTTTTATTATCAACACACAATTTCTATGGCTCTTTCCATTCCTATACTACCATTCAAATACTATTTCCTAGAATAAAAATGAGAATGAGATTTTTTTTCCTCGATAGGAATCATCCATAAATGTTAAATTTTACAGTTGAGATATTTAATATAATTGAATTTCATAAACGCTCATAGTATCAGTATTGAGTATCAATGTAAAAATACCAATAGATTTGATTAATATTTCATGGGGGGATAAATAGGAGATATTATTAGTGAGCGTAATGTGTGAGTAATGCACTGATATGATATATGTTTAGATGTATAGTTATTGGCTTGCTACTCCCTCAAGAAAAAAAAATTAAAAGAAGGGAAGAAGTGGGGGAAAGGGAAGAGAAAACTTGACGAAGACTCTTGCAACAATTTTCTTGACTGAAGAGTTTATTTTTTCCCAAGTCTTGAGTCAAATGACACATGATCGTTTAATGCTTGCCAACTTTGAAAATACTTCATGATTGAAGTAATAAATGATTTAATAATAACAATAATATGGTTGATGACGACGCACTTTTCCCGATTCGAACACTAACGCCAACGTCAACGACAACGACAACCACCACGATCTTACGGACATAACTATTTGTATATCGAAATGGTTAAATGATGGCATTATTATTATTACTACTACTATTATTCTTATGATTTTTAGTCCTTGTTCTTGTGTACACAGTATAGGTACTTGCTGTATATAGCTGCATTGGTACTGGTACTGGCACTGGTATTGATACGATGGTCCTTGTACAGATAGAAATGTGATCGATAGATTGTGATAGAGACTTCGACTTGGACTCCACGTCATAAAAAATCTACAAATGCATTTAATTCTTGTTAATGGTGAAAGAAAGCTTGTCGAGAATATTAATATTATCCAAAATGATGTTTATTCTTTGATTGTGTGTGAGATACAGAGAGAGAGACAAGAGTGTGGCTAGTGAAATCAGTCGTGTCATCAAAATCCGCATTGGGTTTCACTTTGTTTTTTTATTCATGTATATAATTCACATTATAATTTATGATTATATTTTTTTTCCCCTTCTGATAGTCTTGCCAATTCAAAGTAATGATGTGATTAAAAGTGATACTTTTTGATTTATCTTGGAACTGAGAGTTAATTGTCATTTTTTAGTTGGGATTGCAACATTTTTCGTGGAAGGGAAGCAGGAGCTAATCCAAACAGAATTTTTTCCCCCTTTTCGGTCAACATCAACGTCAACGTCAACACATCGATAGGTAGTGCACTTTTATACAGATGTACTGAGCATAGGTCTTTTTAGACAGACATACTCCTGGGTGTTAATGGAAAGGATGTAACTGTTGTGTTGTATTAGGAGTCCCTAATTTGTACATGGGTACCTACACCCTCCTTCTACATAATTTTGATCACATCCACACACACACACACACATTGCATTGCATGGAGCCTATATGAGACTCTCAAGTATTATTACACGGATTTGAGATTCAAGTAGTGAGGATGACGACAAGAGATGTTTCATCTCACAAACTGTCAAGGATCAGTTCAATGACCAATATACACCAAATCCGTGTTAGTTCATGTTCATACTTAGCATATTCCATGTAGAATGTCAAATGTGACAAAATATCAGTACTTTGTCTTGTCTTCCCTTACCCCGTTTTTCCCCTGTCTTCTTCTTCTTCTTCCTTCAAAGGAGCATAATATTGCATTGGTATTGGTGACTGAGTTGAGTAGATATGGTGGTAGGTATATTATCGGCGGGGGTATGATTATTATTACGATTATAAGAACATAGCTCAGCACAGACATTATTCTTTTGCATTATCAATGAACAGCTCCGCGACTCGGCTCTATGAAGAGAGGTTTTTTTTCTTCTTCTACTCGTCATTTTTGTCAAACAACCAAAGCGGATCAATTCTTCATATTAGATGGGACTCTGTATAACTGCCACAGTCCCTAAGTAACTTCGCCTAACCTTCCAACTCCAAGAGCCAAAGTTTTAAACCCTAAATATAAACACTTTAATATTTATGAGAGAGGATGATAGGTGCATCTAAATATTTAATAACTTCTCTCTCTCTGAGAGTGTATGAGTATTTGGTCGAGGAAGGAATGTGTTTCGAGTAGTTTGAGAAATTATGCAGTCAAGTCAGAAGTGAGTATGTATACATGTAGTTTCGGGGCGTCCATGTCTTCATCAACTCATGAGAAAAATCGAATGTTATTCCCTCTCTCATCTCATATTTTGTAAACCTTATGAATACTAAATTGTTACAAAGAGATGAAGACCTCAAAATACCTGTACACGGACAGTAATCATAATAGTAAATGAACTATTTTTCTAATTCTAACGATAAGCTGGTAAAGTCATTCCACAAAATAGAATATTGTTCTATATGTTTTGTCTTCGTGTATGTTTAGGATATTGTAATTTCGCCTATATGTGTCCACATGGAACGTATGTGTGAAGGTCTATTTGAAATTATTATTATTATTATTATTATTATTATTAT
>JAQFZE010004770.1:0-10898 GCA_034695245.1 Dicyrtomina saundersi | reverse complement strand
ACGAAACTACAGACTACGAACGCAGATCGACGAAACAACACACTACGAATGAAGAAACTACGAACAGTGGCGGAACCTATTTTTTAATTTTATTTCAGGGTATTATGGATGTACATGCAAATTTTAAATAGGCGTAACCTAGACATGCTTCACTGCATTTTGTTTTTTAAATTTCATAAATTTTGCAAGAGACTGCTAAATCAGTTCACGGTTCATACATACGGAGTATATGCTTAGAAAAATGTGGGTGAATTTACTACTTTACTGTTAATTTGTTACTGATTTCACTATTACTCCGACATCCACAGTAAAAGCTGTTCACCGCGGTCAATTTAAATTTCAAGTAAAGATTTACCACTAATGCAGTTATGTTAGGCTTACCGAAATCACTGTTAGATCACCCAACATCATATCCCATTAAATGATTTTGTTAGTTCAAAAATAACACTGGCAGTTGGATTCGAACCCGCAATCTTCGTCATAGATACCTTCAAACCTTAACCACTGGAAATTTTAGATTCCAATGTTTTCCATTAATATAACTATGTACATGTTTTAGCAATCACCTACCTGTACGAATATAATTAAATTCTCAAAATATCAATAATTTGGAAACTTGTTTTAAAGAGCTGTAGTTAGTACTTCACGTAACTCATTTAAAAGCTTTTTTTGAATGCAAAATGTTCTGTCTGCATTATGATAAAATCAAATACATTAGCTTAGGCGTACATTATTGTATTATAGGTAATTATGCTAATCAAATCGAATTTGCAAATCTGTAAAGCCCACAGTAAATGTGCGACTTGCAATTGTGTTCAAAATGCCAAGTTACTTTCAAGAATTAATGCGATTTATCGTTTGTATATAATAACAATTTATTTTAATTTGGTTTTAATTCCTTAAAATAAATTGTAATTGAAGAGTTACATGATTTTTATTCGATTGAATTACTACTTTGAACGCATATGTTTTTACATCCAATTCTACTGTACAACCACTTTAATTAAATTTTAAAGCTGATTCAACTCCTTTTGTAGCAGCTCAAAGCGAGAACTTCTCGAGCGGGTCTGTAATTTAATTGAAAACACTATCACGTCAGACGAACAACTTGGAATATAATTACAGAACGTTAGTAATCATTTTACTAGAATTGAAGAAACAAAATTATATAGGTTAATGTAAATTGATATATTTTTTGAAGTTGTACAGAAAAAAAAGTATTAATTAATTATACTTAAAGAATTACTTACCAGCTACTGAATCATGCAAGCCCCAATTGGTCAAGTATTTTCTTTATGTAGTCTTTACTTTTTTCTTTCTACAAAATAAATTCAATTTTCGTTTTTTGTAGTAGCAACATGATAAGTAAAATTCTTAAACTTAAATTCAAAACGTTTTTCGTGTTTAGAATAATTCATGTAAACGAAATACTAATTAAAATTACCACGTTGCAAGTTGACTTTAAGACTTGCTATTTGTTCAACAAAATCTCTAAATTTTGTTCCCTGGACCCTCCTTGATTTTTTTTTAACTCCTCCTGATAAGATAAAAGGTACGTATCTATTTGCTATTTGCTGTTCTAGCAAATAATTTTTCAACCCACAGTAAGTCAAACCTTTATTTATAATTTATTAAAAAAATAATTGTAAGTATTTTTGACACAACGTCACGTCGATTGAGCACTTAAATAAACGAAAGAAAAGAACCAAAATGACCCATATCCAATTTAAGCTACACGCAAAATGAGCTATGTCATAAAAATAACATTAGAAATATGAGTAAAATGTTAATTACGAGTTTTTAAATAAGTAAAATGTCCTATTCACATGTTTTTGAAAAGCTGCAAGATGTTCTAGTTCCATGTTTTTGAAAAGGTGCAAAATGTTCTAATTCCATGTTTTTTAAAAGGTGCAAAATTTTCTAATTCCATTTTGTTGACAAGTGCGAAATGTTCTAATTCCATGTTTTTAAAAAAGTGAAAAATGTTCTAATTCCATGTTTCTAGAAAGGTGTAAAGTGTTCTATTTTCATGTTTTTGAAAAGTTGCAAAATTTTCTAATTCCATGTTTCTGAAAAGGTGCAAAACGTTTTCATTGCATGTTTTGGAAAAGTTGCAAAATGTTCCAATTCCATGTTTTTGAAAAGGTGAAGTATGTTCTATTTAAATGCTCTCAAGATTTATTTGAATATTTTTGTAGATAGTTGATATTGTTTGTAGCTAAAAATAGATATGGGTCATTTTGGTTCTTCATTGAGGATATTCCTTATTTAGGAAAACTGTACGAGAACTTTTAGTGTCCTTTGTCGTCAGACAAGAATTTCACACTATTTAAACTTTAACCACAGTTTGTAGACAACAGCAAATGCATACGAATTTGTATTTAAATTTTTTTTAATTTCTTACCCGTATTGCCTATGCTTTTCCTAATAGTTCTTCCTTGACTGTTTTACCCTACGTAATAACACGGCAAGAAGTTAATTCATATTCAAGCTAGTTAACATACCAATCGTTAGTATACTTTTATATTAGAATTGCTCAAAGAGCTACACGCTTCATGAAAAAAACACAGCTTGTTAGTAATTTTAAATCAAACAAAAAAATAAATTTAAGTACTTTATTACAATATTTATAAAATTAAGTTGAACTTAATAAACTACTTAAAGTAATAATTTTATTACATGTCTAAAAATTGCAAGCTGCATTTTCTAGAATTTATTCATTAAATTATGGACAAATTTAAATAATAACTACAAATTATTTTTAAAGTCGATAAATTGATACTTTAAAGAAGAAAATGTGTTACTTTTACCAAATCATACACAACAAAGATTTTGGTAACAAGAATTTCCTATTCACTTACGTGATCTATTGCGTCTTTTATTTTTCCTAGAATGTCATCCAGATGCTCTCTTAGCTTCTTTCCTAATTCTGTTTGGGGCTCATCCGGCTCGTCTGCTTGAGCTAAAGATTGGTTTGCACAACAAACCAATAGAACGGCCGCAACGAAATAAATTAAAGCCTTCATTTTTCCCAAGTTGTTGCTTTTCTATTTAACAATATACAAAAACAATGCGTTAGACCCATATTTATTTAACAAATCAGATAATAGGAAATATTTAAGTAATTTGTGTGCCTAATAAAAGCAGAATAGTAGTAAGCCGTAATTGAGGAGTTTGAAATCATTACTGTGTTGCGCGTCAAGTAGCTCCAATTTGTAGTATGTGACGGGTGTGTTCAAAAGGATAATTTACGCGAAATTATGTATGCCCAGCCCATGGACCCTCTGTGTAAGTAGTACGCAAAGCTTGTGTCCGAAAAAATAATTTACGTGATATGCTGTAAGATCAGCAGGTAACCATTCTTGTACTACCTTGCACTGTTTTTCCAAAAATTTAAATTTTTCCTATTTTTAGAAATTACTTTTGTTGAAATTTGACTTTGACTTTGTAATATATATTAACCTTTTTAGTTGAGTATGTAGTACATTAAAATTGTTATAATGCTTTAAAAAAGTAAAAGAAATGTTTAGTACTACATGAATTAATTGTATTAATCTGAAGTAAACCATGAATTGGAATCGAGAGTTGCAAAATTGAACATGTTTTATTGAATACTTAATTAATTTGAACCAAATACAAACATTAGGAAATAATATTATCGAAATCGAGTTTAGAGTCACAAATACAGAAATGTAGCTCAGACGGTTAAAGGTGAAGTTATAGTTGTATTATTATAACGTTGCGTTTAAATCAAATCCTAGCTTAGGTTTGTATACCTGTCGCCCGTTTTTGCATTTCCAATTAATACCATTGTTTTTCGCAAACAATTTCGACGTACGGCTTGATGGGTCCAAAGCACATTTCTTCATATTCCTCTTTTTCATCAGAGCATTCCTTTATTGCGATATTACTGACTGGAAACTCCTCATCTTCGTCTGCATCTAAAATTAAAATGGTACGGTAAAAACATTCAACGGGAATATTATATTATTGCACATGTTATTATGATTTATTATTTTATTTAGTACAAATATAATATGACAGTAGGCCAATCCCATTCTCACCACTGTCATCCTCAATTTTCTGAACACGATTCCAGTAACGGCGGTAGTCATCATCGCTATCGCTGTCATTTTCTTCCCCACTGGAGCTAGAATCGTCATCTTCATAATACTCCCAGCCCCAGCTACGCTCTTCTTTGATCAATATACAATTAAATTAGAGACTCAAAGTTTTATAACAGGCTAAATATTACATAAATATCCATTAATTATACATTCGAATTTTTTATAGCAATAGAGCATTCCTAGTAATTATTTATACGTTTATCCAATAATGTCCAAAACTTTACTAGAAGCTTTTTGACGTGTCCACAGCAGACAAACTCACAAACAATAACTACCTACTTAATTACCTGCAGTTTTGTTAATTTTCTCTGGATCATAAGAAACAATGAATTTAGTATCTGGCATTTTTGAAAATGCGTAGTCAGCAGTTACTTTCGATGCGAATTGAACAGAGAAATCAGCTGAAAACTTCAATTTCAATTCCTTTAGATCTGTAAATAAACAGATGCTCGCTAAATAATTTTACAAAAAATTTGCCTTGCAAGAAATGCTTTTTCGTATGTTAAACACATTATGGGTAATTAACTCATTATTTTAGTGATGTGGTATAATTTCCTTCAAGGCTAAGGCTAACGCAGTATACACAATATATGAAAATCAATAATTATCTGCAAAGTCTAACTCGGTAATTCACAGATGGATGGTCTAACTTGAAGAAACTGCAGCGTCATTGGATTATCCATGTGCTTTGGGAGTTTCTGAGTCTGCAATGTTTGACACAAGTCAATACCAAATCCAGTAAAGAACTTGTCCACAAAAGGAACCAAGCGAAAATCAGCCGGATCTTTGTGGTTTCTTGAAATGTTATAAATTTCAATAAATTCCAACGAATGCAACATCCACAAGGAACCGCTGAGGTGACGTATTTGGCCACACTCAAATTTCACCATACGAAGATTTGGCATAGCTTTCGCGAACACTGTGAAGTTAAGCTTGAAATTCTTAAGCCAATCCTTATCCACCCAAGTAATACTCATTTCCAGAACGTCAACATTTGAAAAGCTATTTTCTGGGGAATCATGGAGAAAAGAAGCCAGACTTGTTTTAATACTTGCTGGTTCAACCTGTACTTTGACTGTGAGTAAACTGGGAAAATATTTCTCGCCCAGAGTTCCATCTGTAAATTTAAAAAGATGGCAAACTTCTTGGGGATTTGAGTAATCACCAATTAATCCACAGAGCGTTAATTTTTTTAGATGTTTTATTGGTGGAATTTTGAACTTGGCGCCTCCTTCAGTTAGAGGGTACTCTAGTTTTAAATCGCGTAAGGTGTTTTGAGATGACTTAATTAACGCATTTATTGGAGCTAACGTTATTTTACTCATTTTAAAGGAGCTCAAATCCAACGAAAACTTTGATAGTTTTGGGCTCAGTTTAACAAATGTCTTCACAAGTGCAATGGAACTGTCAGACCCTTTTTCATCCAAAAAATTCAAACTCTTGATTAGGTCCCCCTTTCCCGCGTTCAGAACATTACCTACCTGGCCTAGCGTAACATTAATACGGCTCAAATTTGACTGGGAGAACAGCAGGAGGTTCACAAATGCGTGATATTCGTGGGCATTATAATCCGTATAATTATCTCCACAGTATCCAAAAATTATGGTTTTGATTGGAAGTCGTTTTGATGTCCACTCGGACGGAATTTTTTTGTCGTCGTCTTGGGTATCAAGAAAAACTCTCATATAGCCAGCGCAACTTAAATCCAAACATTCCAATTTGGGTGCATAAATAAAGCAAATATTCAAAAGTTGCTGCAGAGAGATACGACAAAAAGGACTGAGGCTCTTGATCTTGTCTCCGTGAAGTTTAAAAAACAACACTAAATCCGCGCAGTCCGCGTAGTCTGTGAGATGGCATGTGTGTATATGAAAGTTAGAAACTGGAAATTTTGGTGAATTTGACATCAATTCAGTTAAAAGTTGAGGAGTACCCAATGTTGCCTTCTTTTTACAGATCCGATTACATGACTTAACTCCATCACCACCACCACCATTAGCTTCAACTCTTGGGATATCCAAGGTAACGTAACACGCATCTCGCTGGAGGAGGGTTGTTGTGGCAGCATCTCTCCAACTTTTGCTCACATGCCGGAAGTTGAGCAGGTCCTTTGTGGAGATCCAGTAGTTGCTGAATATTATTGTGAGCTCCTATATATTAAAACAGAATTATAATTAGAACAAACAAAGGAACCACGCCATATGTACTTACCGGATTTTTAAAACAATATCCACAATGCAAGAAAAAATGCGCCACAATTTGTTTTACTACAGATCTTAAGAAACTTGACTGTATTTA
The DNA here is from genome assembly GCA_034695245.1 of Dicyrtomina saundersi. Taxonomy (NCBI): domain Eukaryota; kingdom Metazoa; phylum Arthropoda; class Collembola; order Symphypleona; family Dicyrtomidae; genus Dicyrtomina; species Dicyrtomina saundersi. The sequence continues at coordinate 4,473 of JAQFZE010004770.1, read as the reverse complement.
GCACCGTTCACTCACAATCACGCGCCACAGTTCAAAAAAATCGATTTTTCACATTTTTTAAAGGTAGTGTTTAAAGCTTACGTCTTCACACAATTTATCCCCCGGCGAAATGGGCAAATTTTCATCAATCTGTTCTAGTAGCGAGTTCATAGTTGCGGCTTCGGCTTTAGTGTTCTTAGTTTCTGCTTCGTTAATCGCAGTTTCCTTCAAAGACGCCATAATGTCGTGAAACACGATGTAAAACCAGGAGGTTTAGTATTTGGATTTAACTGCAAGAATACGAAGTATGATTAGTTAATTATGATGCGTAATTAAACAAATTAAGTAATCGCATTATCTTAAATGTATTAAATATAGTCTGTTAGCGACAATAAATTATTGTTGTCGCACCTGAAGTTATTGGGATTTTGGGATATTTAAATAAAAATAGATACTGTTTTTTTTTCGTTTATTCAATAATTTTCACTTTTCATCGTATTTTCACAATATTTGCGATTCTCAGGTCGGAGTCGGAGGAATAATCAACGACTTCCATCATCTGTCATCTTCCAAACATCAAAGAGATCCGTCGTTCAGTCGGTCGTTCAAACAATCGTTCAGTGATATTTCTTCCTTCCCTTTGCTTTATCATTACATTTTATCAGATTTTACCTATAATTTACTACTCATCATAAATTTATTCAATAATTTGTTGATATTAAATTATTTAAATTAAACAATGAATGTTGAGTAAAATTCTTTACTCGTCTCTCTTCGTAACAACTTAAACAAATCATAACATAGTCTGGTAACAAGCATTTCGCCCATGTCCAGTCCAGAATTCAAAGCATGTTTGGACAATTCCATGTAAGTCCAGTTCACACCTGCAAATTTCGGTGTGCTTAGGGGAAAATGTTTGTAAGAAATGCGTGGAATTGAGCAATGATGCTTTAAGTTCAGAGGACTTGACTTGTAGGCAAAAATAACCGACAATATACTCCCAACACTTTTCAAGTACTAAACCCACTGATCCAAATTCGAGGGCCGTCCAATAATGATGTCATCAGGGTGGGGGATTATGTTGTGAGTCCAGTCTACTTACCCAATTATAATGTAATATACTCACCCCACTCCCACATTCATATGGGTTCCTTTTTGCCTATTATGTATAGCTAAACTACCCGATTCCGATTTGATTTAAATTATACTTTTTCAACTTGTGATGCACACAGATACATACATACCTAGAGAAACGATGTATAGATAGAATATACTTAGGGAGCGTTCACAAATGATTTCATCATGTTTGGTCAATTTTCTGACCTACCTATCCCTCGTCACCCATGTTAGAATGCAAATACCTTTTGATAAGGCAGGAAATGGCTGTATTAGTATTTTGCGCCATTCACTCCCAAAATTCAAATGAATCGATTTTTTGCAAATTTGCAACCCCGTAGCTTCTAAAATTTGCGACCGATATTTGACAAATTTGAAGTTTTGTGATCTCAAAAACATTATCTAAAACCACGTAAGAATTAAAAAAAATTAACAGGTTTTTAAAAATTTTAGGTATTGCAAATTCGAAAAAATTGGCTTTAAAAAAAAATCAGACACAAATTTTTTAGAATATAAAAGTTGTAATTTGTGTTTAATTAAAATGTCCTAGAGATCAAATAACTCTAAGCTTTTTAAAAATCAGGCGAATATTGTAAAAGCTACAGGGTTGCGAAGTTGAAAAAATTGATTTTGCTTTAAATTTGGCGAGTGATTGCGAGCGAACGGCGCCAAATGCAGTCAAGTTACTTTAGATCTGTAGTAATCAAGTGCAGCCAATTTCATTGTGGTTATTTTTATTTAAATCAAGAGAGTACATGTGGCGTGGTTTCCTTGAAAGTACAAAGCTAGGTATCTATGTTCGTAATGTAATATCATTGGCGAATTTTATAATTAATATATTTAAATAGGATACTTTTAGGATCATCCAACAATGACGTCATCAGTCAGATCAATGAGTCCTACTCTAGATTATTGACATGATATGTTAACGACATCTGTTAATGTAATTGTTACACTACTAAAATTAAGGGGTATCATTGTTAAAATATTGATATTTGTATGACGCACGCATTTTCTTGTGAGGCAGCCACATGACCACAATTAAGAAATTCCTACCATTCTGCATCAGGCTTCCCGTCAGCGTCAATCTAGTAATAAAATATTAAATTCAGAAAATAACAACACTAATTAAATTGTTAAAAATACATTAATAGGGAATTCAAAACGTGCCATTTAGTCGCAAATTGCAATATTTACACTAATTTACAGACATTAAATCTTGAATAAACTATACTTATAATATTTTAACCAAAATTCCAAAGTAAAAAATATATTCTGATTGATAGTTTTTAGAGGCTAGTAAACAAAGTAGTTTACGGCCATTATAATTTACTTTAAAATACTATAGGTCATTGCAGTCTCTAATTACATTTAAAAATATTTAAAAAGAAGTCACATTATGGCTAACTTAAATGTAATTATATATTTTATACCAATTAAAATTAATATTAAGGTTTATTTAATACTTTGAAGCTCTAACGCAAATATAGGTCAAGTGGATAACAATAATTATGCATCGGAAGAATAAGCTATCACAGCAACGCCATTTAAAAGGTATTTAAATAAAATGATACGGCAAAATTAAAATTTTCATTTAAAATCAAAATATTCAATTTTTAACTAATTATCTGTAAGATTTTTTCTATCGTTTGTGTACATGGTCATTATTGGCATAATAGTAGCCTTTTAAACATTTTTAAAACTTTATATATGAAAAATTATTTTAATTGTGGTTCCATAAGAAAATCATTTCTAGGATATTTCCGAGTATTAATAATAATTATCTGTAATTTTAGTTATACTATTAAAAGAATGTATTTAGTGGTCTGGATTTTATTTTTTATTTTCTAATCGTCAGTACATTTCTAAATCCAATTCCGACAACTTCACTCCTCGCCAGATACGCTGTCAGCACGATACATATGTACGTATCAAATATTTAATTTGCATTCTTACTTTGATTCAAATTTAATAATTACTATGTGCATATAATTAATTATACTTATAAAATCAAATCAATTGTTTTCCTTTAAATTTAACTTTGCAAAATTTAGTTTGAAATAGCTTTTTATTTTTATATTTGCTTTGGTTTTCCTTGACTTTTCTAAAATCTTACAGTTTAACTAAAATATGATAAACTTTTACCTACATACGTATTATCGTATATCAAATTAAATAATTTTAATTCAGTTACGTAGAGTAAATAAAAAGTTTGCAAATGCCATTGCGATTGCAAAATTAAAATTACATTCAATAAAGACATCACAAAGCTTAGATAGAATATATTAGGAATGTATGATATAATTTATTTAAAAAACACCCCTATGGTTTTGTCATAGCTAAATACATTAAATCAATAGCCTCATGTGCCTGCTTTTGGTTTACTGCAATTATTGTTATTATTGTATTCCATTCAAAACTATTATTAACTAAAAGAAATTCAGTAATTAACCCTGAAATCTGACGACACAACAAATTATTACGTACTGTATTACATTATAATACTTATAATTATCTCATTAGGCCATATAGTATAATAGCACTTAAATGCTTGTCATATCGTCTATCAAGAACCAAAATAACCTATGTCCATTTCCAATTTATGCTAGAATTAGGATGAGCTATATCAACAAAAATACAGTAAATAAATACATGCTTACAATGCTAATCACAAGTTTCTAAAATGAGCAAATTGTTCCATTTACATGTTTTTAAAAAGGTAACAATGTCACAGGTATTTACATGTTATTATTAAGGCCAAAATGTTCTATTCAAGTGGTTTTTAAAAGTGTAAAATTTCCTATTTACATATTTTCAAAAAGGTCAAAATGCTCTATTTACATGTTTTTAAAAAGTGCAAAAGGTTCTAATTGGTACCGTCATTAGGAGCCCCCGTTAAAGTGGTCCCCACATTACCCATCCCCACATTAGTCACCCGCGGGTATTATTCACCCCTGCTTAACTTAACTTGCACCCTTGCATTACTCGCCCCCGTTGCCGTTAACTCAGCCCTTTCTATGAGCCACCAGACCAGATCCCGCTCCTCACTGATAACAACCGTAGACAACACTTTACAACAACCTTTACCGGTTCAAATCACTACCATCAACTAACCCCAACGAAAATCCGTAAGTTAAAAAAATTGCGACTCCAGCAGAGACTGACGAGCCACAATAAAAGCAAACTAGATTGTGTGATTTCCTGGCACAGGAGGAGTGCTTTTACGTTAAAATTGTACATATTTTGTATGTAAAGCATTATTTTTCAATATTTTTTATCATTTTTAAAACATGTTTACAGTAAACTGAAGACGGTTATCACCTGCTCGGGCTGTTCATATAATTACTACTTGCATACATACTTCTTGGGGGTGAATAT
>JAQFZE010004769.1:0-10899 GCA_034695245.1 Dicyrtomina saundersi | reverse complement strand
TTATTTTTAAAAAATTCTACTTGATTCTTGATGTCTGGTGCGTAAAAAATGTACAAACAGTCACCTACATTAAAACAATAATTATTTGACTTTCTTCTACACAATAGAGCACCCTTGACTTACTGCTGACGGTGTAATGCACTTATATATGTATACAATTCTAGGTCAAAAATTCAATGTTTAAAATTTTTGGTCCATTCAGTGCATGTCCATCCCAAACTTTTTCCTTGGAAATTTGAAAGTGACAATAATGGAGTCCAGAAACGTGCATTATGAGTACAAGCTAGTTTCATTAACGAAAATTGAAAGTGAATGACTATTCCTGATTTTTAATTTCGCTTTTCGTGTTATTGACAAGTTTACGATAATGCTTCCATCTTTGTAGATTTCAAATCCGCACTGATAAGCTGGACGGAACGTATCCATTAAATAATGATTATAGATAGCCACTAATTGCTGGTTAAAACGAAATTGTCCTTGCAAATTGACACACACACGCACATAATTACTTAAGCGTATTAATAGGGAATGGGTCAAGTGGTGCTAACGTTGAATTGCTGAATAAAGGTTTCACACACAAATCCAGGTAGTAAGATAAATATATTATTTATTTATATGATTATAGTTGCTTGGAATAAGAGAGGTATATTCAAGTTTCAACTCATTACACAGCCTTCGTACATTATTACTTGCAAGCTCAGCTATACCAGTAAGCACAACTTCCATCTGCACACATTAGTGAAAAACACCAACGCTGTCACTTCAAACTGAATCAGCATCCACATCACAACTTGTATCTATCTTACTATAATGACATAAATATAGATCTCTAAAAAATATTAGATACATGTGAGAGAGGAATTAAATTACAATGTTATCAGTACAACTGTAGTAGCATCTAGCAATTGCATATATTATAGAGGCAAAAGTAATTATCATGGATAACCCTATAGGCACTTTTTTAAATCTCTTATATTAATTACACTACTGAAAAAATTGATTTTCCCCACTTTTCTTAAATATAGCAAGTTATTTCAATCGAACTTATCTTGTACAAAATATTTTTATATATATATATATGTTAGTAAAAAAGTAATCAGTAATTATACAGCTAAATATCGGTCAATGCAGTTAGTTAAATAATTAAATATAAAGTCTTTCTACAGTGTATTTTGATTTTGATCCTATTTGTAATTTTACGCTTTTTTTTTCTTACAAAAATGATCCAAAAAATGTATCAGATACACCTAACTGGACTAAAAATAATAAGCCCTAGAAGGCAAAAGTGGGTGACGGCATAAAAATAATGAAAATGTAAACTATATGGTAATATACTATAGTACAATAAATCAGACTGTGTCTCATACTCTCTAAAATTATTTGACGGAACTAGGTTGTTGAAACTGAAGAAGACCTCCACTGTCAGTAGCAGAGTTCAAAATAAGGCTGGACAAAATCGGTGGCTCCATGGGACTATTAGCTACTTGGACAACTTCATCACTGTCTTCATGTGTTATGGTAAGGGAGATCATGTCCTGGATTCTGTGAGAGAAGAACAAAGAAAATTTTGATGACATTGTCAAATAGTTTTTTATTTTAATACTATATAGGAAGTCAATATCCAATGGAAAGGACACAAATTGCGCAAAAATTCCGAAAATTAGACTCACAGCTGTCCATTTGGATTGAATGATCCTTTTCTTCCAGATTTATTCATCTCTGGAACAGAGTCATCATTTCCCGTCAATTCTGCCTCACTGCTGCGATCCACGACTAAATATTCGTTTTCACTACTATCGCCATCGCCACTGGCAGACGAGCCGGAGGACAAAGATCGAAGCAAGTATGGCGTGAGGCGTGTCTCACTCTTTTTCGACTTAGGCTTAGGAGTCTCTCCTAGTTTCTCATCCATCTGCTCCGTCGACATTCCACTTTGGAGGAAAAGGTGCAAAGCTGCATCCGAGAGAAGTTCACTCGACCTCATTACCCTACATAGAAATAAAATACAAAACATTATCATATTGTACCACCTTATTTGTTTAACTCAAAAATATAGAGTACAGGACAGAATTGAGTTAGGATAAAGACGTCCTGTTAGTAGGACGGAAGGTAGGATATAAGAAAATTTAATTAAGGCATTTCCTGACCTTTGAAGGAATTTTCCGAGTCCATAGCGTCTCTCTTCAATGACCTTTGGATCGAATTTAGTCATGTGAAAGTATCGTTTAGGTGGAAGGGGTGCAACGTTTCTGCAATTTAGAAGTAAACCATTAGTTTTATCAAAACAATTTATTAGCTCCTTTTGCACGATCACATCTCATGATGCTAGTACTACTTCACTATATCTTACTCATCTAAAAGTCTAAAAACTATTTAAATGCTTTACTTTTAAGCAAGTGAGCAAAGAATTTTAGTACTCTAATCGCTATTTAAATTCTGTCATTTAAATTGAATGAATGGGAATTGCGATAACAAATATTCGATAAATAGTATACGATTTGCGTGATTTTATGGACACTTACTTGTTGGGATGATGAGCTAGAAGTTTTGAACGAAGCCAACAAAATTCTGAGTATCGCCGACGAACTTCAGAAAAGGCAAGGGAAAAGGCCCAATGGTCGGTCTGGAACATAAGAAAAAATCATTCATTTTTTTACATGAAATAAATCGTAATAATATATTATGTACATTAATCAAAATTGAACGACTGAGGTGTGGTACTGCATCAGTCCTGCCTCTGTGCTGTACTATTCATTATCTTACGAAAAATCAAGGAACTATATGATTTATTACAACATACAAGCAATGTATGTACCAATGTACTGTGTGTGCTTTACTCTTAAAGATAGTAAAGGTCGTTAAGGCAAATAGAGTAGGTGTCCTGTACGCTAGTATTTCTTCTTCCCTACTCCAAGCTAAATTTTTTACTTTTCCTTCAGACTTGCGAGTGATGACGTCGTCAGGAGTCAGACTAACTGAACTCTTACAGAACTTACTAACCTATCATGCCAGGATATGACATGCTAATAACTTGGAGATAATATCTGTCAACTATATAAGAGATCCTTCTGAACTTAAATGGCCTGGTTACGTGCAATATGTCACATTAGTAAATTAATTTCCAAATATACCTACCTCAATGAAGATGTGATACGACGTGAATGATTTACTACGAGCAAAGGATTCTCTCGTAGTAATCGTGACCGGCTCCACAACTTCCACCCGAATAGATCGCTATATACCACAAAACAAAACAGTCAAAATCAAATCATACAGGTAAAAACTAAATGCAACGAAAGTAGTAAATTATTAAAAGATAGAAGAAAAACAACACATTATGCTGAACCTTATGAAATCTTATTAGACATGACGCTAATACCGGCTTAAGTAACTACTGCTAATAGACTTACATTCATTTTGGTGTCGAAGACTTCCAAAGCGGTTGCCGAGTCACTCAAAGTTGCCAATGGAACACGTGGCGAAGGTTGGTTCTCAGGAGTCATATTTACGGAGTAATTAATATGACAGTGAAATGGACCAACAGTCAAGGATTAAATTAACACTTGGCGATAATTATGTGCAAACACAGGGTCTCTCTATATAGCAAGGGTTTTTGCAAATAAGAGTCTCAAGCACACTTGATGTTATGGGTAAAATTAATTGCTTCACACACTGAAACTTGGGTGCACAAAATAAAAAAGAGTCTATTATGTCAACTATGAATAAGCTCGATGACTTGAACTACAACTTCTGCCGGTACTTCTCTTGTTGAGAATGAGAACAGATGTATTTCTTCGCGTCCAATTCAGTTTAACATCAAACCGAATTTTCTTGAAATTTGGGTCTTCAAATGACACAACCTTCATAACGTGTTTGTCCGTTGTCTATAATCTGTGGCTCGTTACTTGTACTCTCACTAATTTTAGTGTGCATTTAAACTTAAAAGTTTAGGTAACTTGTCTATTGTCTATATACTTCTTATTTGTTGTAAACTCCGCTCAAGGTACTTTAGAATTTTGAGAAACAAAAAATTAAAATTGGTTGGTATTGGTATAGTATAGCTAATAAGGTAAACTGTATTCTTTCAAATTGTTCTAAAAACTTGGTCTAGGTAGGTTGACAGGACTAATAAGGGAAATGGGAGATAAACTGCGTGATGAACGTGGTTCTCTGCTTGAGAAATGAAGAGCTTGTAAAACTGATGTTCTCAGTTGTGTCTTTAGACAGTAAGTCCGATGCTTCCATGCCCCGTCATCTCCCTTATATATGAGCTCCATCAATTTCCTTACTACAGTCCATCCACGCTAATCTAGGTTAGTTTCGAAGCTATGATACGAGATGTGAATTTAATACAGAGTAGTAGTGATGTTGGGTTTGGGTTTGGGTTACTTGAGTTGTATATAAGTATTTCAATATCGGCCTGTATCAAGTATTATGAGTACTTAAAATCTTATGAGGCTTGTGATTTCTATATAATATAAGGCATGACAAAATCTAATATAGTACAAGAAAAAGAAGGAAATAAGAGTCTCTATAATTATGACTTGATTTGTATTTATAAGTAAAGTGAATGTTTGATTTGATAAATCATACGGTCTACTAAGCTTCACAGTAAATATGGAATGCCTACTGCATACTGCATACTACTTTGTGGTATATGATGTGTCTTGTGTTGATGTTGAGGAAATACTTGTCATATAAACCGAACCTTGTATTTTCCAACTGAAACCGGCTTTTCTTTCATTTTCTAGAAACTTGGAGACAGCCAACCACTATACTACTACTACTACTATAGTATGTATATAGTTCTTATGTTTCAAGATTGAGGAATGATTTCTGCGTTTACTCATACTCCTTGTTTTTTTTAATATTTGATACTTAATCCTGTTATTCTACAAGCACCATGATGAAACTTAACTATCCGTAGAATCCGTACTCCTATATATGACTATATATCAAAGATGTCTATGTACTATGTGCATGCATGTATGTATGGGAATTTTCTGATTACATCCGCTGTCATTATTTGATGAGACTGCAGCAATTGGTGTTTAAAGTAAACCGATGTTTATTTTTAGAATCCGTAATAACAAGATTTATAACGAAGCATTTAAGCATTTGCCTTGATATTTACAAATTTAACTTATTATTATTACTCAGCTATGACTACCCCTTTTTTTAAACTTTTCTTCTTTCTGAGACGAAGTTGACTTCGACTTAATAATTTTTTTAGATGATGATTCCTAAACGTTTCAAGCACCTACCTATGCAGCTATGTGACACTATAATTCTATAACGAGTGTATTGAACCTAGTAGAAGGATACACGTATATACTTGAGCGTTTAAGTGCTACGTAGGTAATCCAAAAAATTGTTGTATTATTCAAAATAGAGTGGTGAAAGTGAGTCATACTTTATGTTTATTTACATTTATCATCATTTTTGGAGTGGGCCCAAATATATTTCAAACTTATTGGCTCATTGTTAGCTCAATCCACGTTTTTTATTCGTTAAGTAATATGTTGTTATATTTCCATAAACAACTCAAAAAATAACGATGTTCAGCAACTACTTAAAAACTGTTGGATGAACGTCCTGGAGAAAATGCAAATGTAGGTACACTTTGGTTTTGGTTATTATTGTAATTATTATTATTTTTAGGCAACAGGTGCAAAGAAATCAAATTTTTATGGATGTAGTATGTAGTAGGGGTGCCTATACTGCAAACGTTGGTACTGCCTACCTCTACACAGTGTAGTTAGCGGTTCCCTGCTGACCATTAATCAAACATGAAGCAACAAAATTTGGGCGATATGCGAGATGAGTCAAGGCCTTAAGGCCCCTATTAGTAATCATTCACTGAAGTTAAGACCCTGTAAAGCCGCAGGGGATATGGTGATATATTAGAGTTAAACATCTCATTTGTTATGTCGCGCTGGAGAACGTGATATCACGCGATAAGCTGATGGCCACACTGATTCAATTCCTGATAACTTTTGAAATTAAAAATATAAACCATTCAAAATTAGCTTTGTCTATGAAACTCTCCACGATTAGTGAGTACAAAGTTTAAGTCGAGTCTCCATATTTTTTTAATTATTACCACACTAAATGACTATATTTAAAGTATAGAAAAAACGTGATGATCTTGATTAAATGTTGGTGAGTATAGTTCTCAGAACTTTTATCAGGCGCAGGGGTGTAAACAAAAATAAAATTGGCGATGCATATTCATTTCTCGAATGGTTTAATAATAGTAAATGGTGTATTTATGGATTAAATGAGGTTTAACATTAGTATAATATATTTAAGTAATTACAGTAGTTATAGTTATATACAGTGAAATAAGATAAAATTAGTTAAAGAAGATGAAGTCTTGCGGTATATATTATGCACTATGGCAGTGATTTGCATGTCTTTTTGAAGGACATTTGCTAGATAAATTGAAGTCGTTTTCATACATATTTCCTTTTCATTATTTATTTTATGATGATGGTGAGGGTACTTTAATTTTAGTAAGATTTGATGTAGTGACGTCAGCAGAACTCTAATTATACAGCTTAATGCATCCATACATGAAATCATTATAATATAGTCTTATATATGGAAATTAATGCTTGTATTTTTGCAATTATTGAGTTAGTACAATTCTATGGTTGAGTGATTCGAATCCAATAAATTTAATATAGGGGCTTAACCTCATAGTGAAGCAGTTAAGCTACTATATGGGGTGTATCTATATGTATCCATAGTGATATACATAGGTAAGAAAATCATGTTTTTTTAGAGAAAAGTTCACGCTCAGATCGAGTGGTTCCTGGACTGCCAAATAGTTTTTGACATTCATAACCATAAACATATATCCGCATTTTTAATTATAGAATGTGTTGTTGGAACCAACCAAAAATCGTTCAAATTTTATGGATTGCATTTGCTACAGCGATCATCGTCCATCACAATTTAATTGTTTCTTGCTCACAAAATATTTACTTTAATTTTTATTTATTTTTTCGTGAGTGTTTATACTTATGACTACTTTACACTATTACTTTGAAAAAAGCACGCTCGAACAGCACGTAGGCAAGAACCAACCAATTCTTTATTTTAATGCAATTTTATTTTCTAAGTACAGTATAATCTCATTATAACGTGTCGCCTATGTTTCATACGGTCAGGCATGTTCGCCTTGATTACTGAACAGTTGTATAGTGGGATCCGTAAGCACTAAGTAATTTAAATAAATTAAATAATACTAACGATAAGCATTGAATATTTTAATTACAATAATTACATAGCATAGATACTATGCTTATGTAGAGTGTGTTAAGGCAGGTAGGGAACAATTCCAGCGGTCAATAACAATAAAATCATTTGATTTTTTGTGTTTTTCCTTTCAGTCTTGATTGTCTTGGTCTTGATACTTGTTTCGAGGGCTCCCACCTCCCACTAAGCATTTGGAGAGGCTTAACATACGGCTTTATAATTTAAACCAAGAAACTTCAGTTTTCCAAGCGGTTCATGAAATGGCTACATTTAAAATTACAATTGTACGACAAAAGCCAGTTAAAGTTTATTATGCAGATTCAAATGGATGATCATTGAATTTTAAAACCTAACGGGAATAAAATTGACTAAATTAGCATGGTTTGAGTTTATGCTATAAATTATTGCATTAATTATTATTAATAATAATAATAATTATTATTTTTATTATCAATTGTAACGGTATTGTACCTTTGTATCGAATTGTATCCCTTTATTATACGGGTATAATCTAAACTACCCCTGAGAAACCGTTATAGCGACATTCTACTGCATAAGTTTCATCCTGAGATATTTTTCTTGAAACAATTTAGTGAGATTATTAAAAATATAAAATTTGGTCTTCCATAATACAAATTCCTGATAAAGATGTTGACTGTGGTGATGGATATGGAATTTTGTCATTGTGTCAATAACCAAAGATGTACCAGATAATGTAAACTATGTCTGCCTGTCACCTCAGGGAATATTTACAATAAATTGAAGAAATTACTGGTATTCTGTCTAACGCAAGAAGTAAGCCGGAGGAATTGATATGGAGGTTTGCGTCAGTTGACATAATGGGGAAGCGCCATTAAGTCAAGTTTGTTGAATTTTACTCAAACAAAGTGAAAGTACCGCCATGTGGTTTAGTATTCCATGTAACGAAATTCATAGTTTGTAGTGATGTGTAGTGATGTTGATGTGTGATAATGTGACTGGCTTGTATACAAGCCATTGTCAATAACAGAAAACAGGTTAACATGTGTACTACAATTGTTGATATTGATAAGAGTATAATATGTTACGTCAGCTCCTTCAGAAATGGTGCATAATAGTGTGTAGTTGTTATCTCAAAATTATTATGATTTTGTGGCAGGCATTTTTCTTTGTAAACGAATAATGGTGTGAATGACAGTCCTGAGACGTCAAATGTCCAAAGGTGTAGTCCAGTTTATATTACTAATATAAAAATAATGAATAACTAAATACAAATTATGTACGATTAAAATTTTAGTATAGGTAAATTTAGAGAAAAACGTTAAAAATTGGTAAACAGCAATTAATTGCTTACTTGGAGAGAAAGAACTTATTTATTTGATTGAATGATGTATAAAATCTAAATGAAAATGGAGTTGCCTATGTACACGCCTATAGATTAATACAAAAAATGTTATAAAGAACATAAAGAGAGTAATTCAAATTAAGAGTGATAATGATAAAAACTGTAAACAGAGAAATAGACGACACGGAAACGAATGTGATAACATAATACTGACGTCAGTTTCATCTAAAATTAATTCTCCTACGGCATGTCTGTTAAGCTCTGTGCACTCTGCAGTGTGTCCGCCTCTCTCTCTCTCTCTGTACCTTGTTCACTGCCGTGACCTTGCAATTTATTGCCTTTGGATCAAGCTATAATTGTCAGTCATGACAGAGTCACATACAGTTGGACTTGCGGTGACTTTGTATATAATTCGGTGTACATATATAAAATCAATTAATTTACTATGGGTGAGCCTCCAATCTAAATTACAACAGAATCCATATAGTAGTTGGTACTCTTTGAGTATGTATATTTTGTATATATTATAATATATGCTGTAATTGTGACGAGTGTACTTAGTAGTCTAACTAGTTAGTACTTACCCTCTTACTTCATCTGTGGTAATAAGAGCAGTAGCACCTACCCCAATAGTACAGTTACAGTTACTTATTGGTTGCGGCATACACTATAACTGTTTACTCCAGATAATAACAATATAATGTGCATATTAACTTTAAGAATTAGAATTGTCCTTCATACAAAACTGCTTGATAAAACCACCGAATACGCACAGGATAGTATACTATGTAATTATATCCATTTTTCAATTTCTTGATAGATATACCTATAATATAAGAGAGAAAGAAAACTTTATTAAAATAAACTTGACACTTGTCGCTTCAATAGTGAAATACATAGTTTTCAGAACGTCGTGGGTTTCATAATTTTGTCAGAACATTAATGTAGGTACTTAAAAGTATGTAGGTAGGTACTAATAGTTGTACAAAAATAATATAAAAAAACACAGTCCACGTTTCACTGTCGTGCACGTGAGTGAAGAAATTTCTTGTTTCGCTGAAATGAAGTTCAATGTGAGATATTATTCTTGGCTGCCGAATTTTTTATGACTCATTCATCATATAATATCCAGTGCCAGCCCAAATCATCCTTTTGACATGGCACCTAGTTAATCAGTTAATTAGATTTCGTGACGTGATGTACATATACTTATACTTAATAAATGAGTTGTATGATATAATTAGCTAATAAAGAAAGATTAATTTGACTGACTTGCCTGATTATAACCGTTACACTAGATCTCGAGATAATTATTACCAAATTATATTTTGGCGGTTAAATCTTGTTTCAAAAAATTTTTTTATCGCAAATTACAGTTATAGTTGATTCCAGAAATTTTGGTGGAATCCGTTTTCTTTTTTTGATGCTTTCAAGCAGAAAATCCATGCACCAGCATGAATGATTAGATCCTCTTGTGCTTAAAATTAAATTATTTTATTTAAAAATACGGAATTTCAAAGCAACCATTTGCATAATCAAACTAAAAAGGAAAACAATCACATGGCATATTATATAGGTAAAAAAATAAAATGTCGTCTTTGTTGTTTCGAAGGAGGAAAAAAGCCGGAGTCTTGTTCTGACAGACAAGAGCCGCACTTGATATTCAAATGTGAATGAAGTATTGAAGGTTCGACGACTAATGAAAATTGGAAATAGGCTTCGAGTTTTGACTCTTGCTCGTTCGTTCGTTCGAATCATCTTTTCTTGATAAGGCTGTGTATATAAGGCTTGTCTTTAGATGCAGTTCACGATACCAGTTCTTTCTAGTTGGAACTAACTTTTGGTAAGTATATGATCGTCTTCGTATACATTTTTAGCTTTTCTAATCTAAAAGCTACAGCTAAGTGTCTTCAAAACAGACTGGCGCCTATTATGTAGTTCCTATAGCGTGAATATAATGATTACTTGACATATCGTTAACATTTTGCCATTGCTCTTATCAGTTTTGTACAAAATTAAAACCCGAGAGAGAAATTAAATAACTTTTTGCTGATGTGTTTTTTTTTTAATTTCATGCAGCCTCATAAAAGGTTTTGAGATATTTCATGAGTTTTGAAGTAGTAATATTTCGTAATTTTCTGACGACATTTTTTGGTAGCCACCGCAAGTATATAGTTATCTGCTGGCATCAAACTGTAAAACAAGTTTTCTTCTTTGTTTTGGATCCATACTTGTGATTCTAGGTGGGTACTAATGCGAAATTTATAATTTGAACATTTTGAAATATCAAAACGAAACAGTAGTTAAGTATG
>JAQFZE010004768.1:0-10900 GCA_034695245.1 Dicyrtomina saundersi | reverse complement strand
GTATTATGTGTGTTCTGTTGTAATTGTATCTAATATGACGATATGAGTGAGTGGATCAAAATTTGAGCTCATCCTATTAACATGGAAAGTTTGTTTATGTTATCGCAATATATAAATATTACAAAATAATCCACTCTGCGTGAGTAAAACTATACGGTCTCAGTAAGCCCCAATTGATTATTTATTTTGCATTTTTCAATGTGTTGTTTTACACGATGTTTTTATTACGGAAACCTAATGATGTTCTTTTACAGGTAAATCAGGGGTAGGCCTGGGTCTGTCTACGCCACTGCAGTAATCCCGTGTACTATTTCAGAATCAAACCCATCTCCCATTACACGCCATGACGTATAAAATCACCTTCACCAATTATTCCTGTTTCCAAATTCATCTTTTTTGCCAAACTCGTTCAACAACGCTGGCCGCTATGCGATAGACAAGTAAAAAAATATTTTGCAACCTATACAAAATATTTTAACAACAAAGAAAGCGAAGTAATACTGATGAAATGATGAGCAGTCCCAACATGCCTCTAACATCATCATAAATATGTACCCACACTTAACCTAATGATTGAAGTCTACAAAAAAATGGGTAAAGACATAAAATAGCTGAAATAGTTGATAAATAGTAGGCACATCATCCTGGACCAGTCAAAACGTTTAAAACTCTTTCATCTATGAAACTCTCGCTCATTTACAAGTTAACACTTAAATATTAAATATTATTGCAGCTAATTATTTGGTGCTTTAAAGTACTTGAAACAATGGGTGTTCTTCCCGTTTCCGAAAACAGTGATTTTCTAAAACAGTTAAGAGTTGCACTCTACACAGTCGTCATCACTCTCCTAATTCCATTCATAATTCTGGTCACACTTCCCGTTCTTCTGTATCGCCAACTGAATCAATGGTGGGTTCACAAATTTCATAAGGACTCCGAAACCATGGGCCAGATGCTAAAGCCAATAGCTCAAACGATAGTGCACGACTATTTTAAACCCAGTCCCGGTCTCAACATTGTCGTTTGTCAGACGGCTGAGGGTCACCTGCCCCTTGAAACGCTGAGGGACTTAGTGTCTAATAATCTGATCGATGCCAAAATCGGCGTGGGCAAAACTGCCAAACTTGAATATCCCGAACTTAGGTGCAAAGTTACAAAGATTGGTGGCTACTTCTACTTTAAGAAAATCCCGGATTTTGCATTCGATATTCAAGATTACGTCAAGAAATACGACCAAAATCAAAATTTAAACGAGGATGTAGTGACTACGGACGAAGATTTAAAGGATATTGTTGCCAAACTGGTTGCTAAGGGTTGGAATGAAACGAAGTCCCCTTGGGAAATGTTTCTTATTAATAATTACTTGGAGGGCAGCAGCTCAGACCGAGGCCGAGGATACAAGAACAAGAAAATGTCATCCGTAGTTATTCTACGTGTGCATCACCACCTTGCAGATGGATACAGCATCCTTCATATGTGTAAGCGACTTGGAGAGGGGAGTCAACTTAAGCTGAACGCGACCGCAAATTCAAATTTGGAGCGCAAACTAGGGGGTAGTGTGAAGAAAACTAATCCATTGCTGAGCTTAGTTCTGGCCGCATTAATTCTGCCCTATGAAACGGCGCTCATGCTCGACGAATTTACTCAGCAGAAAACCAGCTGTTGGAGGTTAAGCCCAGAAAAAAGAAAAACAGCCGGTCAAAACCGTTACCAGACCTGGACAAGCAGAATCCCAGTGGAGACCCTCAAAACCATTAAACAAAAATTTGGTGTGAGTTTTCAGGTTGTGCTTAATTCTGTCTTCGCCGGGGCCATTCACAATTTAATGAGGAGTACGGGACAGGAGGTGCCGGAAGAAATTTCATCATTGTTGCCAATACCAATAGCTGGACATCCTGGCGGCCTTGTTAACCATTTGTAAGTCTATGTTCAGTGACAAACAATGACCATTATTTTTTTCAAACATTTTGCACAAATTTTTTTTTAATTGCTTTTCTGATTTGCGTGTTTTCATGAGTTTAATTCTAATATTTCACAAAAATTTACATTACACAGTGGCTACTTGTTGGTTCGTCTACCTGTCGGAGAAACTGACCCCGTGCGGAGGTTACAACTTTCAGTGGAAGAACTGAGGAGACTTTCAAAATCCAAACTTCCATTGATGACATTTCTGCTGTACAATTTAGTGGGGATGTTTCCCTCGATGGTGACCCAAATTATGACAGCTGTGGACATTGGATATAGCGTCTTGTTTTCCCCCTTTCCTGGATTCGACGGTAATGGTAGCTTGGGCAACGCTAAGACAACGGACTGCATGTTTACACTCGGGGCTGGCTGGGGTGATGCAGGTAAATCTGAATGACCAAAAGTTTAATGACGAATCTTTTATGGAATTAATTAAATTACTTATTTAAAACATTAAAGATAAAAGCACCTACACATATCATGTAAAATCCAATGAATAAAACTTTCAGGAGCAACTCTAACGACCCTCAGCTGTTTCGGACACATTAAATTTGGAATCACAATCGACCAACAAGTGTATCCGTCAAAAGAAAAGTTGAATCAGTTTAATGAATTCGTCAACGCGGATATTCAAAGATTACTTCAAGCAAAAGTAGTTTGATGCGGAAAAGGAAAATTCTAAGCGGATTCACTGGACACTGCGGGGTTTTCTAATGTGTGCTTCATCCCATACATTCTACTTTACACCGGATCCTTTGAAGCTTATACACGCTCACACATTAACAAAAATTTTGATTTAGTTAATAAAATACAACAGTATACACACAGTAGTCAAAGTAAATAGTTGATATATATTTTAAAATTCCAAAGGGGTTTGTTGTATATGTTAATAAACTGGGCATAATTTGTACGATATTCAGCTACTGGTTTTAGTTTTAATTAGGTGGGCGTGTACACGAATACAAATATAACGGGTAAATAGGAGTAACTCTACTAAAGCAAAACGTTTACAAAAAAAACAAGTAAGAAAAACAAATCATAATGACTGTAATAAATATACAGTCAGTCAATATAATTAAAGGCTAATAAATTGTGATATATATCGTGTTAATAATTTCATACATAGTGTAGCAACTATGTGCTATTTATGTGTATGTACTTTCATATCGGAAATAGATAATAGAAGCCCAATAATAATTAATAACTATTCACAGTAATCTGCAGATACATCAAGTCAACCATTCAACGCTGTTACATTCTTGCAAAACAATTATCTTTAGAAACAACATTATGCATTATTTTCAAAAGATATTTTTACAGCTCATGTTTGTTATGTATGTGTGCTCCAGGTATTTATGGAACCCTTCAATGCTAACTCTTGAGCTCCTTTTAAATCCACTTAAGAACTGCCAATTCATTGTGATAACTGAGAACTGTTATGATTATGAATTTGGAAGGGAAATTCAGAAGAACACCATTCAAATTTTAAACAGGTTCCACGCATCCACTCAAACCTTCGAGGAGCTAAAACGACTCGATAGACGCTCTCAGTTTCTCAAGTTTCAACAATCCTGCTACGTCCTCATAATTATTCCGTGTTTATTCAAATCCGGTACACCTAAGCTGTACCGGCCGTTTTCTCAAAGAGCTTCAAACAATGCAATGTTTAAGAATGTCAAACCTGAGACAGACATTTACCTCACTTTTACAGATGCATTACGGAGTAAAACCAAAGCAAGACTGGAATCATATTTTGATGCAAATGAACTATGCACTTTCCCATTAAACTTTTTTTGGATGCTTCTGGAGTTGCAGGAAGTAAAGTCTATGGCAGTAGAAGTGAACACTATATTTATTGTCAAACAAAAATGTGCCAATGGCAAGCTCATATGCCTACTTCAATATTAGGGTCCTGCAATTCTGTCCAAATGGACATTGTTCCAAGACATGTTGAAGACGTCTCAAACATTCCGATGGAACTCACACAATCATAAAGTTTTTCTAAGAGGACGTCTTACAGAGGCACTGGAATACGGCAACGTGTTTAAAAGGTTTAAGAGCGTATTTTTTAATGGACCTTTAATGGAGCAAATTTCCATAACAATGATTGCTCACGTTTTGGGCGACCGACTGAATTATACACTCAAAGCCCATTCATCGATACCGGAACAAATGGTGGAACCAATGAGTTGTAAGTATGGCCGCATAACTGCTATGAGTCTTCCAGGATTTTACCATACGGATTTTAAATATGTCAACTACCAAAAGAGAATTGTCGTCGGCGAAAACGTTTCCCGATTTATGTATGTAACTAGTGACAAATATCTTATTCTTAGTCACCTGTATTTTTTTGTACTGCCATTTGACTGGCAAGTCTGGGTCATTTTAGGAATCACTGTGGGGACGCTTTCACTCATTTACAAGCAGATGTGGTCTAGCGTAGACATCTCAGTTACATTTGAGATTGCGCTTCTTCCGCTTGTGAATCAATTTGGGCGTGGGTCGAGCAGGAAGTTGGAGCAACTGTGGTTGTATGTCACGTGGTTGGTGGTAGCATGTTTGACAAGCATTATTTTCACCTCGTATTGGCAAAGCTACAGGTTAGTGTCTCGGCCAGTAGAAGTAAATAAATCGTTTCAAAATTTAATAAACGAGGGTTGTATAGTTATTCTGAATAAACTACAGGAAAGTGAATTAAAATTATTTGCCTCAATCAATCGGGGCGTGGATACAACTCGAGCCCAAATATTACTGAAAAATTACGAGGCACGTAGCAAAAAAATGAATGACTCTGACTTTCAGAAAATACTGAGTAGTTCAAAGTACTGTCACTTGCTCACACAAGACAGAGTGTCTCGATTTACAAATATCATTTACAACTATTACAGGTCACGAACACATCTGACGAGGGACAAACTATTTTCAAAACCTTTGTCGTGGTCATTTCATTTACCAAACGTGGACACAGCTGTCAAAGTATTCAAATGGACAGTTAGTTCTGGAATTTATAGCTACTGGCTAGATTTGAATAAGAAACAATTACAAGCAAGATTTCGTTACGAAGAATCACAATATTTTAGGCATCTTAAGAAAAGTCAAGTGACTACTGAGAATGACTTTGAGCCTTTGTCACTGGAGGACTCTTTGATAGCGTCAGCATATTATTCTTGCCTTGCTGGACTTTTTCTTGCTATTTTGGCACACGGGTATGAGTTGATAGAACAGCGACGTCTGTACCGAAAATTTCAAGCCTGGACGTTACCCTGAATTTTTAAAATCATATCTTATCAAGTGAGGCCACTTTGTTTATTAGGACAGTTATGACTGTACAAGTATATGAGAGTGCACACTCATAGTGTATACAACTTAAGCCAGATAGTCATAGGAAAGCTTTACTCCATAATTTGTTGAGTCTCTAATTATTATAATAATAAAATGGACCTTACAATCAAACCACTTACTATGTTGCCTCATGATCTGCAAAAACATAGCCTCAAGCGTTTCCCTATACCTCAATAAGAACGAAGAGAGTGGTAACTCGAGTGCCATTTGCGCAGTGGCCGCCCTGTAGCTCCTACAGTGTGTGTCCAATTTCAATAAAACTTCCAGTTTTGTGGTTCCCATACACTCATCTCGCAATCAAATACTAAAAATCTTTTAATTTGACTTTTTGTATGTTTTTTTTTTAAAAACCCGAATTAAAAATTAGCACTCAAACGTCACACAATTATCTTTTTCAAAAAAAAATAAAAATATTCAATTTTGAAATATTAAGAAATAACTGAGTAGATAAAAGTCTGAGCATCACAAAACTGCAAGATTCATTGAAATCAAAAACCAACTGTCGGAGTTACAGCTTTGCCAACTTTGAAATATTCAGTTGTTTTTTAATTTTGGCGGGCTGCTGCTGAAGCACCGCTCAAAATGCACTCAAGTTACCACTTTTTTCGTTCTTACTGAGGTTTACGAAACGCTTGAGGTTATGTTTTTTCAGATCCCGAAGAAACATAGTAAGTGTTTTTTTAACTGCATAATATGCTAACTAATTTATTTTGTTAAATATAATTTAAGCAGTTCTTCTACTATAAACACAGTAACTCACTATAAGCCATTTTAATACATACTTCTTGCCATAAAAGCTTTACATAGAAAAAATAATTTAATAATGCTATTAATGGCACGCTACTTCGGTTTCAGGGAGAGCATAATATATTCACTATAAATGATAGGACCCTTGTCTCGATAAATAGTTCACTATGTACAACCATGTTTGGCATGAGTGGTGCCGATCAAAGTAGTGCTGGTACGAGTGGCACGGGTGCAAAAAGTACCGGTATGAGAACTGGAGATTATTAACATCGCATACATACACGACATCCGTTTAAGAAATGATTACACTAATGAAAGATTGATACTCAGAGTAATGATATTTGAATGACGCCATTTATGGACGATCCTTCCCCAGATTTACCTCAAATGCGTATGTACATGATATGTAGTTAAAATAGATTAAAAAAATCCCCCGATTTTTTCCGTTTAATATTAATGGTGCGTTTCCATGTTGTACTTAAATAAGTAACGCTTTCGGGATCGTTTATTATTAGCGCCATCAATCTGGTCAAGAGGTCTGCCTAGATACCAGTAACATCCCATCTTAACGACATATGTTTATGAAATGGTTACACTAACGAAAGAGAAGGATATACAATTATATTTAAAGGGCGTCGTTTATGGACGATCCTTCGTCGTCATCTATAACCCATATAAGTTTTCAGTAGCAGAACTGTTGCAAAGGGGTTAAAATAGGATCGTCATTTTCATGTGTCAGGGATAATTTATTATTTGAATGATGTATTGTAAATGAACGTAAGTGCAGTTGTGAAACAAAACCCAAATTCATGTATTAAGTTTTTTGATAGACATTTTAGTTTTTTTCTTTCTTTTTTTCTACCTTTTTTAATTAAAATTCAGCAATATTGGACAGTATTGGAAACTGTCATAATTAAATTACTGGGTGCATTAGTTTCAAGTCAGTTTTCATCACTGTAATAATAATAATTATCAGTATTTGATTTTTAACCTACAGTTAATATTGATGCATACTGAATTTTGTATTTTATTTAAATTGCTAAATACTTCACCCAATATAAAATACCTGTAGGGAAAATTAAATGAGTAAAAATGATCATGACAGAATAAATTATAACGTAATAACAGCTCCAAAAATATTTTTGTTTAATTTCCCTGTCACTGCCATATTACTTAAATATCACCTCATCCATTATTTATTGTGTATTTTGCTAATGGTGCTAAAGCTAAACATTTTTTTGCCCACTTAGGAGGCTTCTTCAGGGTTATGTACATACAGTATAGGTAGGACTGTAGCGGATGCGGAACATACTTATGTATATAGACTGCGATCGATCCTATAATGTCAACAAAAAGCAGCCGAGTTATTTCGTGTTTCAGTCTCGCAGTCTCAAAAGTCTCAAGGTTAAAGTGGCTACGTGATACAGTGCAATACAATTAGGCAATTTTCCCTTTTTCACTTCACCATACAATATCCACATAGCGTATGTAAAAAGATGGGCGAAATAGCAAACAATTTTTTTTGAGGGATTTAATTATTATAGATATAAGATTAATTAAAAAATTAGTTAGAATGATTTTGTAATGTGACTTTAAGATCCCAGTAGAGTCATGGACGAATTGCTTTAACTATATTTTTCTAATTTTCTTCTGCTATTTACCTACTAATAATTTTTTTTAACTTTTAAACTTTTCTTTATTAAAAAAAATTTGCGCACGTATTTGTATAAAGCAACTCTTTATATATTTAGCAAATAAATCTGAAGAAAATTAAATGTAAAACATATATTAATTTTAAATATATAGAATGTTTAATTTCAATTATTAGCAAATAAAAAGGTATACAGAAAAATTATTTATTTCGTATTTTTTTAATGCTTCCAGCCTCAAGAATATTTTGTCTGCATTAATGATGTATGAATTATGTAAAGTTGAAAGTATAGAATTAAGTATAGTACCCCCATGTACTTTCTTTTATTTCAAAGAACTAAAAGATATTCTTTTTAGAGCAATTTATTTATTTTTTATTAAATAGTTGCTCAAAAATTTTGTAACAAACCAAGACGTCGAATTACCAACAGCGATCCACCTACGGTTTTTTGCATCTTTTAGCCATATAGTAGGTATATAAATTAGGTTATAATAATAATTATGTTGCTTAAGAATGGGTTACAAAACAGACGCAATAATACTCAAGAAATACTAAGCAACCCCTAAAAGCCTCTAACATCAAAATGAATATGTACCCACACACCTAACCTAATGATTTAATAACATTTTAAAAAAATGATAAAGACCTAAAACAGTTGAAATAATTGATAAATAGCCAACACATTATCCTGGCTGGACCAGTCAAAACATTCAAAATTCTCCTTTCTCTATAAAATTCTCGCTCATTTAAGAGTTACGTACTGAATATCAATATTATTACAGCTGAATTGTTGGTGTTACAAAGTATTTGAAACAATGGGTGATTTTCTAAAACAGTTGAGAGTTGCGCTGTACACAGTAGTCATCACTCTCCTAATTCCCTTCATAATCCTGGTCACACTCCCTATCCTTGTGTATCGCCAACTGAATCAATGGTGGGTTCTCAAATTCCAAAAGGGCTCCGAAACCATGGGTCAGATATTAAAGCCCATAGCTCAAACAGTCGTTCACGACTTCTTTAAACCAAGTCCCGGTCTCAACATTGTCGTTTGTTGGACGGGTGAGGGTCACCTCCCCCTTGAAACGCTGAGGGACATAGTGTCTAAAAATCTGGTCGAGGCCAAAGTCGGCGTAGGCAAAACGGCCAAACTCGAATATCCGGAACTCAGGTGCACCATAACAAAAATCGGTGGCTACTTCTACTTTAAGAAAATCCCATATTTTGCATTCGATATTCCAGATTACGTCCAGAATTACGACCAAAATCAAGATGCAAACGAGGATGTAGTAACAACGGAAGAAGATTTAAAGGATATTATTGCCAAACTGGTAGCTAAGGGTTGGGATGGTAACAAGTCCCCTTGGGAAATTTTATTAATTAATAATTACGTAGATAGAGGATTCAAGAACAAGAAGATGTCGTCCTTAGTTATTCTGCGTGTGCATCACCACCTTGCAGATGGATACAGTATCCTCCAGATGTTTAAGCGACTTGGGGAGAGAAGTCAATTTAAACTGAGCGCGACCCCAAATTCAAATTTGGAGCGCAAACTAGTGGCGACTAATTATGGTTTGAAGAAAACTATTCCATTGTTGAGCTTACTTCTGGTCCCATTAATTATCCCCTATGAAACGGCGCTCTTGCTTGACGAATTTACTCAGCAGAAAACCAGCTGCTGGAGATTGAACCCAGAAAAACGAAGAAAAGCCGGTCAAAACCGTTACCAGACCTGGACGAGCAAAATCCCAGTGGGGACAATGAAAACAATTAAACAAAAGTTCGGAGTGAGCTTCCAGGCTGTGTTGAATTCCGTCTTGGCGGGGGCCATTCACAATTTAATGAAGAGCATGGGGCAGGAAGTGCCGGAAGAAATGTCCTCTTTGTTGCCAATACCAATAGCTGGACATCCTGGCGGCCTTGCTAACCATTTGTAAGTCTAAATACACTGCCCGTTTTCAGTGAAAAGTAATGACCTATATTTTTTTCAATCATTTTGCACGGAATTTTTTTTGATTGTTTTTCTGATTTATGAGTTTTATTCTAATATTTCACGAACATTTCCATTACACAGTGGTTACTTGTTGGTTCGTCTGCCTGTCGGAGAAACTGACCCCGTGCGGAGGTTACAACTGTCAGTGGAAGAACTGAGGAGACTTTCAAAATCCAAACTTCCATTGATGACATTTCTGCTGTACAATTTAGTGGGGATGTTTCCCTCGATGGTGACCCAAATTATGACAGCTGTGGACATTGGATATAGCGTCTTGTTTTCCCCCTTTCCCGGATTTGACGGTAATTTCAGCATTGACAACGCTAAGGCAATGGATTGCATGTTTACACTCGGTGCTGGCTGGGGTGATGCAGGTAAATAAGGATGATACATTTTCCATATATATATACTAGTTTATTATATAGTATTTAAATTTATACTTGTTTTATATTATTTTTATTCGTCAGATTAAAATGACGAAACTTTTAGATAATCAATTAAATTACTTAATTAAATCATTAGGGATAAAGGTACCTTGAAATATAATGGCATTGTATCAATGAATAAAACTTTCAGGAGCAACTCTAACGACCCTCAGCTCCTTCGGACACATTAAATTCGGGATCACAATCGACCAACAATTGTATCCGTCAAAAGATAAATTGAATCAATTCAATGAATTTGTCAACGCGGATATTCAAAGATTAATTGAGGCAAAAGTCGTTTGAAGATGAAAACAGAGAATTATTAGGCGAATTCACTAGACACTACACTGCGGGGTTTTCTAACTATCGCTTCCCATGCATTTGGCTGTATGTACACAGGATCTTTTCAAACAGACAGACGTTTACTTGCACCAAATTTGATTCAGTTCATTAAATAAAACAGTACACAATATTAGTTAATAGGTGACTTATTTTAAAATTCCAAAGGAGTTTGTTGCATACTTTTTAATAAAGTTGTCATGATTTGTAGAATATACAGCTATGGTTTTTAATAAGGTGGCAACATTTTGCACTTTTTAAAAAACATGGAGTTATGTAAAACATTTGCACCTTTTCAAAAACATGGAATTAGAACATTTTGCACCTTTTCAAAAACATGTTAATAGGACATTTTCCATTGTTGAAAAACATGTAAATAGAACATTTTACACTTTTCAAAAACTCCTAATTAACATTTTACGCATGTTTCTCATTTTGTTT
>JAQFZE010004767.1:0-10902 GCA_034695245.1 Dicyrtomina saundersi | reverse complement strand
GTGATATTAGTAATACAATGGTGATGATGAGTAGTGGTGGCTCAATTGGGACGGAGAGTCAAATACTGGGTAGTAGTAGTAACCATTCAATAGGAGTGCCAAATAATTTTAGTTCTCACGCTGGACTCAATTTGAAACAATCAATTAGTAGCCTGTCCTCACCTCTACTCACAGCATCCATCCCCTTGTCTCCTGCTTTACTCAGATCTCACTCTGACGGCATCGTCACGGGAGGACTAAATCATCACATTAATATTGCCGAGCAATCCAAGAAAATATTTGGAGATAATTTCTCTGAGTATTCATTCCCCAGCATTGGGTCCAATGTTGTTGTGGGCAGCGGGCACAACAACAGTAGTAGTGGTGGTGGTAGTGGAAACAACAGTAATAGTAATGATGGTAATGGTTGCACCATGGTTCCTAAAAAACGTCGGAGACTCTCACCTACACCGAATCGACTCTGTGGGGGCGAAGTGTCCGAATTGCCTTCGCATGAGGCTTCGAAACCATCATTAGTATCTGGAAGGAATCATAGCGGCTACTTCCAAGATGTAGATATGACTGTGAGAATGAGTAATTGCGGAACGTCCGGTGCTAAGGTTACGATTCGTACCAATAGTAGTAGTAGTGCTAATAGCAGTGGTAGCAACAATTCTAATAATGGTCCGAGTCCATTCAGCTACAATCGTTTGATGGATGTTCCATCGCTTCCATCCTCGCCCTTAAAACTACAATCAGTATCATCATTATCATCTTCTTCCCCTCCAAATATCCAGCAGTCATCCAGTTTACTCATGAGAGCAGCGGCTGGCCCAGCATATTTTGAACACAAAAGTCTTCCAGATACTACACATTGTCTTAAATTAGCTTCTCCAGCTGGACCAGGACCAGACGCAGGACCAATTGATCTCAAGGTAGTTGGTGGGTCCGTGTCAATCGGGAGGCTGCCCAAGAAAGGTAGACTTCATATTGAACCTCTAAGAATTCCAGGACCCGAACCCTCACCAAAGCTAAGTGTGATTGTGAGCCCAAGTCCTTCCATCCTAGAATCACCCAGGGTAACTAAGTTGTCATTAGAATCTCCACTTCCCCTTCCTCTTTCACTCAAGAGATCCCCATCTACGGGAACAACAGCCATAAGCTTGTCAGCTCTCCCCTCCGATTTCCCGAACAATGCGAGTGATTTAACTGCTGCAAGTAGAATTAAGAATGAACCTGTAACTCCGGGATCATTTAGCACAATCAGTGTTCAAGAGAAAGATTTTCAAATACCATCACCAACACCCAAAGCAGCAGCATCAACATCATCACCTACTCCTTCCCCGAAACCATTAGTTTTGCAAACTACGGCACCAAACCCGAAAAGACCAAATTTTCTCGCTCTGAAGCCAATGAATGCACTGCCAAAAGCTTCCGTCCCAGGTGCCCTTCCCAGTCCGGAAACCCCGAGAGGTGCTAAGTCCTATAATCAGATGTACATCAATGGTAAATAATTTTACTTATTGCTTTTCATCTTACTAGATTAGAAATTGGAGGGAAAACATTCAGTAATAATAGTGATATCGATATCTGAGCTCTCATGCATAATAATAGCGCCATAATAATGTCAGTGGATTGTAATCTTTTGTAGGCCATGCATATACTTCGCTGGTGTTCAAAGTATCCACACGCTCAAGCTACACGTGCCTTTTCAAGCCACAACCCATGTTCCTACCTCAAGAAAGTGATCCGAAGCTGTCGATGTATTCGAACTGGCAGGTGGGTACTATTTTTTCCTGGCTCATTATTTATAGTTGCACATGTCCTTCAGTTACAATTCACGTGAAATCAAACAAGTTGAACAGTTGTTCTAATTTATTTAGTGCGAGTTGAGTCGAGTTCCTAGAACAAATTGAACCTGTGAACCACGATTTATCGTTGTTGACTTAGATATGGGGAATACATGTGCAATTAGTTAGAAATGTGGGTCCCTTTACCTAGAGTGCTATGCTCATAAGTTACTATACTATATATATGTACTAGAAGGAGTCCTGAGACAAAATTATTAGTTTATTATTATCATTAAATTGTAACGTAACCTGAAGTATGTAGCATTATTTATTTTTGATAAACTTATTAAGTCTCTTGATTAGTTTGATAGTGATAGTGTTGGGGAAGATAATAATTTGTTTTTGCTGGAATTGATTTGACAGCCACGTCCAAGAAATAAAAATCAAGAAGACACATGCTCACCACAGAACGACTCCAGGGTTAATGACAGAAAAAGTCCATGTAATTTTATCTTCACGTCAGCAGGGAAGGAAAAGGGTGAGACAGAAACTGTGAACTCGCCAGATCAACACACGTCACGTTGGGCACTGATTGATCCCAGCTACACACCTTCACCGACTCCGACTCCAACGCCAACGTCAACTACTCCAACTCCGAGTACAAGTATAACAGGAAATAGTAATGAGTGCACGACAAGCCCACCGGCAAGTAGTTCCCGACAATCCGAGCTTTCGATTTCGAACAACAACTCTCAGTCACCGTCACCGCTAATGATATCAGTGGCTAATAATGGTAGTGGTAAGAATACCACACTTCCTCTTCCTAATACGACTTCACCTTTATCCATCCAATCTCCTGGAACATTACCCTCCAGAATTGACTACAATAATGGTTATAACTCAAATCTTCAACATCCATTGGATTTATTCACTGGAAATGCTTCTGCTTCCATGAAAGACAAATTTCCAGCATCATCATTCCACGAGGATAAAAAAAGTAAGTCAAATATTGGAAGCGACTCCCCGGGGGAAAGTCCTTGCTCGAGTGCGGATGAATCCAACATGTCGTTTAGTGGCAGATTTTCAAAGGGGAATACCAATAGTAATGGGTGTCACAATGCCAGTCTCCGTCTACAAGCTGATCGAACCGTGCGAGAGCGTATGAGCAAC
This sequence comes from Dicyrtomina saundersi, assembly GCA_034695245.1. Classification (NCBI taxonomy): domain Eukaryota; kingdom Metazoa; phylum Arthropoda; class Collembola; order Symphypleona; family Dicyrtomidae; genus Dicyrtomina; species Dicyrtomina saundersi. Next base: position 7,963 of record JAQFZE010004767.1, on the reverse strand, counting down.
GGTCTCTATCCAGATCAGGATGGTCCTTTATCACTCACAGTCAACAACTGTGGAAGCATTAGCAATAACAGTAACAACAGTCATCGGGATTACCTTGGCGAGTCATTACACTCCAATGATGACGATGGAGACGATGACCTACACTCCGTTGGAATCATTGATGGTCGGTTCGAAAATCCCCGGGTTCGGATTATGGAGGGTGGCTTTGAATCCAATGAGGACTACACTTATGTTCGCGGCAGAGGTATGTATTTAATTTTGTACGAATTTACATCAATGTAAATTGTGTACACAATTGTGTATAAAAGGTGCTTCTTTATAATATTTTTGGCTACTGTTGGCGATAGTGAATTACAGTCGTGATTTAAACATTACTTGTTTCTAAATATTGTAGGGAGAGGTCGATACGTCTGTGAAGCCTGTGGTATACGGTGCAAGAAACCATCCATGCTACGAAAACATTTAAAAACCCACACAGATTTACGCCCTTACACGTGCAAACTGTGCAATTTTAGGTAAGTTGTAAGCATGAGATAACGCCGTCACTTTCAATGTAGCTATTAATGTTTTTTATGTAAACCGTCAAGTTGTATTTAAAATTACAACTACCCTATGTTTTTTGCCAAATAGCTTCAAAACCAAGGGTAATCTGACGAAGCACCAAAAATCAAAATCTCATCATAAGAAATGTATTGGGCTTGGTATACATCCTAATTCTTCAAGATCATTAGCAATGATCGGTCCAAGTTTCTCAGATACAAATACGGATGACTCCGAAGACGAAGATGATCCAGGGATTTACAACGGGGCTGATACAGATTCACAAGAAGATATTGATACGGAAGAATTGTCTTCATCCGCGGAGCCTGACCAGATGACACGAGAGTCCTCACATAGCGTTGAGAATGAAATTGCTCAAAGCCTTCTTGATTTAAGCAGAACTAACAGAATTCCAAGAGATATTGGCGCAGCAGGTCCAGATGACTTGAGTAGGCCACTTGGGTTGGATAGTCCATTGAAACCGATTCAAAATCAGAGATTAATCCAACACGCTAGATGTAATGGGTACTCTCCAAAAAATTTAGGGATTGATGAAAATAGCTGTTCTCAAGCTAGCATTGGGAGTAGCACAGCTCCTGAAGTTCCTATAGATTTAAGTTGTAGATCTAAAACAATCTCAACAAGTTCTACTAACGATATGGACGATGAGATGGAGAGCAGTGATTTTAAAAGACTTAAGTTAGAAAAAAATAGTTTTATTCGATCTTTTGGAGTTGTGGGAGAAGCTCAACGCTGGGAGCCTGAAGAAGAGTTTCTAATTACGGGCTGCTTAAATTTGAAAAAAATACCCAATGAGAGTAATAGTGCCAGTGAGGACAAGTCTGGCTCCAATGTTGGAACTCCAAGTGACAAAAGTCTAATTCCAGCCGATGTGAAGCCTGAAATTCGATCCTTAAATTTGTATAGTAATAATAACGTTGGAGAGAAGCCATTTGATTTAAAACTGGAGACCAAGAGAAAGCGGGAGTCGAGCACGAGTAGTAGTTGCGGTGGTGAAAACTATTTAATGGCACCGTTACCACAACCTCCTGTAATACAATTGCAGTCATCATCATTACCACCATCTGGAGTTCCTCCACCCTTAGTACATGGTTTGCCACCTTCGCAAAGCAATTCTTCTGGGCCGAGTAGTCAAAATTGCTCGACTCTAAGCTCAAAACAGCAAAAACTTCACCAGCCATGGCTGAGTCCGCGTGAGTCTAGAGCACCCGAAAATGCAGAGGGGGCGCGTCCCCCAGTGGCTCCAGTGGAGACTCAAATTAGTCCATCACTCAATGGGGAACATGTCGAGAATAAAGTTATTGACACTTTGGACAAGCCAAGGGAACCTGCTAGACCTGCGCTAACCAGTGACCACTCAGGACAAAATAAATTAGGGCATGCTCCAGTTACTGCAATTCCAAATACTACAGCATTTTCAACCTTAGTTGGATTGAAACCTCAGGCTGAATTTAGGCAACCAAGTGGACCCCAAGCTTTAGTCAAGTAATTATTTTATTTTATTTTAGTTAATTTTATATTGATTTTGTATTCCTCAGTTTTTAGCAAAGCATTTAATTGACATTGAGATTTGAGATATTTAAATTTGTAATGGTTTTATGTCTCAGGGATGAAGGGAAGGCAGAGTGTAACGTGTGTGGTAAAACATTTGCCAGAGCCAGTCAATTAAACCTTCATATGAATATTCATTACTTGGAAAGACCGTTTCGATGTGACCCTTGTGGAGTTAGTTTTCGCACTAAAGGACATCTTATCAAGCATCGTCGGTCAAGTAGTCACGATTGTAAAGTTAAGGTATGAAAAACAGCAACAACTTTGTTTATAGTACGTTTTGATTTTAACAAGCAGTCGTTGCAGTAAACATATTGTGGAAGGAATTTAATATTTTTAAAAATGAAATTGTTAACAGGTTTACCTGACGGAGTCTTGGGGTGTTGCTAACGAAGAGAATCCCAGACCATTTAAATGCCCAGACTGTAAAATTGCTTTCCGAATTCATGGACATTTGGCTAAACATCTTCGGTCCAAGATGCATATTATGCGCATGGAGTGTTTAGGTAATTTACACTCAATATATTTAACAGCTTGCATTACTAGAAGTTTCTCATATTGCACTGACTGCTACAGTTTTTCAGTTTCGTTATAGATTTTTCCCTAACGTATTTTCTTTATAATTCTACAGGAAAACTCCCGTTCGGTATATATTTTGAAATGGAAAAATCCGGTTTGAATTTAACGGAAATCGATACATCGGACTGTGACATGTCCCTCATTTCACTGCAGGTATAGCTTCAGGCTCATACGGATAAATGCAGATTTTTATGTACTGTTATATTTGCATCTGAAGTATTAATTTATAATTTTTTGATTATCTTATCTATTCCAGGGAGTTGCCAAGAAAATCTACGGTGACAGTTGGACAGATCGCCTTTCTGCCCCTATAGAAGAATCCGTTTAATAGATGTGAACCCTCCGCTTCCCAATTTTTATAACTGGCAGACAGTCTGCTTCTCCACAATCTTTAAAATTTACACTTCAGAATAATAATGAGCTGTGGGAAAAAAAAATATTTTACTTCTACGAAACTAGTATCAGTTAGGGAAACATACCATTTGTGACATTTTTATAACTGATTGTGATTTATTCTTAAATCGCATTTGATTTAATACGATATAGTCGAATTAATAATTGTACCTCGTTAAGATTTTGGAAGATGACTAGATGACCAATGCAAAAAAAGATTAAGAAAAAATCTTAGCTGTATAACTTTGATAGGCTGATATTTATATAGGTAGTGTTTATTATGGGCCAGACTTGGTACTAATTATTACAGTGTATAGAATAGAAATTATTTAAATTCATCATCATAGGCTTTATAGCTTGTGACTATAGTGATAACCAGGAAAACTGAAAGAAATGAACATGGCATCACGATTGATTGTCATTATTATTTAGTCGGTATGACTGTTACGCTTCATTCTGGTTTTAAGCATTTACAATATTTTTGAGCTATTATAATATTATATTATTTCTTATCCTAATAGAATTAATGTTGTCTGTAATATATTTTCTGCAGCTGTAAACGTTAAATAAGTTTAATTCACTAATGTAAGGTTACGAATACTATAGGGTTTTATAAACTGTCTGAACATAAGATACACGATCGTGGGCCATATCCTTATATTTACTTGGACATGATTATATTTTTCCAGCTGCAGTTTTTGTAGAATTGTTTGTTGTAAGGATTTCGAAAGATGTTTTATTTATTGTATAATCAATTTATTGTTACTGTTTTTAATTAGATTGAATTTGAATACTCCTAAGGACTTGAACTAGGTAATTGTACTAAATGACTTCGTCATGAGTAATCATAAAAAGTTGACAATCAGGTAGCGTCGTTTCGTTGTACTTTGTGGCCATAGTTAATATACGGATTGAATCCTACAACTAACGATAAGATTTTTATAGTGCATGAATATTGAGGATTAGCTCTGTGTGTTTTTTTTTAGAAAATAATATAAATGTAGTAATTTAATCTTGACTCGAGATTTGTATCTTATTGCTCATATGACAATGAAAACTTAGTCTGTAAGTATATTAGTCGTGTTTAAGTTTCTGTGTATGGTTGACCAATTAATTTTACATGACCGAAATGGTGTACGTATTATTATATGAACTCAAAAGCTTCCGTGTTTTTAGATATCGAAAAAGCTTATGAAAATTAATGTACCTAGAAATAGTTATGATAAAGTCTGTAGAAAATTAATACGTTATATACGTTTTTGGGGTTTAGGTATGGGCTTGGTGTCTTTTTAATATTTCATCCACCCATTCTAGAATAGCGTATCTGTGTAATAAGCATACTCATTATTGTCAATCGTTGCTATTTTTACAAGTTGTTTTTTTGTTTTTGTAATAATTATTACTACAAATTATTATTTTAAGCTCTTTCATTGTTCATTACGATTACGACTTATTAAGATTTTAAGATTGAAGCCAGTCCTCATATTTGAGGAAGTAAATCTAAGAGTAAATTTTTTAAACAAAAAGTTTTGCATGCATCTCATACTTGGGTTCAGTAAAGTAACTTAATTATTATATACTATTTTAGTTAATTAGTTGCATTAATTACATATATTTTATTTTAGACTACACAATTATTCCTGAGATGAATGTTAACTAATTGTATCAAATATCACTGTAACCAGGTTTTAAATTACGCTGCCTGCTTAAGTTTAGATTGCGAAAAGTCGAAAATACAATACAAAATAATATTATCTAAAAATAACAAAATACAATACAATCACAATACTGATTTTAAAGTTGCTGAAAATAGTGCTGCCACGTGTTATATAATCATAAATATACTTTTATTTTAATTCATTAGTCTTTTTTTTTGTTAAGGCTTGCTGTGTACAGCCAGACCCTCTGTTATGTTTATATTAATTAATAATTCCTGTTAGAGTAGCTTAACCGGAAAATAATATTTTATGTTGAAGCAAGTAATCTCTCTATTTTTTCCTGAATTCATTTGATCATCTGCATCTGTTAGCATCGAATTTTCAGGCTACTAGATATGCATTGCACAAGTTTAATCGCTCCGAAAATTTCAAAAAATAACAATTTTATAATTCTCTATTTTAAAAATATCACTGTACTATATATATTACTTTCTCGCAGCAGTAGCAATTATTACTTTTAGCACCATGCCCTTGCAATACGACGACGCGTTTATGTGCAAATTACTAGAGAAGTTAAAATCAAAAATAAATACAGAGTTTACAGTTTAGATTATATACGTTTTATAATGGCAATGACGAAATATCCATAAGTTGTTTAATTGTTATTTACAAACGTAATTTATAAGACTGTATATTATTAAATCTAGATATTCATTTTTGAAAGGCATAAAAGGCATACGTTACTTACACATTGTACTAGTATTACTTTTTCTAGCCACAGATTCCATTGTTCTATTTATGGATTTCTTTTGTTTTCTTTTTCTTTTTAAAGATGTATATGAATACTTAAACTAACTGGGAGGAAAATAATTGAATTATCGGTTAGTCATTTTAAGTATTATTAATAATTCCTGACTTTCCGTTACACTACAAATCTAACAAACTTTTTTTTTTGATTTTTATATTTTTTTTCTTTTTGTCTTCTTTTTGGATTTTTATATTTTGTATTTTTTTTGAGTTTTTTTTGTGTAGTAAATTTTGTGTTTTTTTTAAATTCTTCATGTAAACAACTTAAAAGAATGGAATCTAGGACTAAACTGAAGATGTTCTTTTCAGTATTATCTGCTCTTGTCTTACGTTCTGTCTTAGTCACGTTAGTTTATCACGATCTCCTTCACGTTCTCGCTCACTAGCAATGTAGATTTCCATGAGAGCATCAGCCATATCACGAGCGGTGAAATGATCTGCTGAACCTGGGATAGTAGGGCCACCAACATCATTTGAATCTCCACTTGCTCGGCCCTTGTCACCTACATGCTCATCCGACATACCCTTCAAAATACAAAATTACACTTAAAATGATTGTTAATATACTTTCAAACAAAACAAATTCAGATTTCTCTACTCTCTACAACCCATAAACTCGAGCTTCATTTTTCTCTTACATGGCTCTTAAGTTTAGGTGTGACTGATGAGTAGGCATTAAATGTAAAGTTTCGAAAGAAACTATCGAGCGAGTGAATCGGTGTCACTGGTTCCTCAGCTAATTCTTTAGCTATCTCTTGAACTTTCATGTGAAGCTCTTCTTTTGCCGTCAACTTTCTTTGCGAACGTCCCTCTGGTGGCATGTCCTCATTACTAGTACTTGAAGATGGCGGATCTGGATGTAACAGTCCACTGACCAATTTTGACATTTCGGATTTTTTTCCTGGGCTCCCACTGTACCAAAATTTTAATGTTGAGTTAAGAAACTTCATGAATACTTGAAGTTGTGAAATTATTATTAGTTGCTTTGTGAATACATAAAATCCATATACCCTAGACGCTCGTCAGGAACTTGCGTAGGCGGTGGTGGTGCTTGTCCAGGTGCCAAAAATTCACTCCAGTCAATATGATTGAACACAGTATTCTGAGCTGGTGAAGAAGCTGGAGGTTCAAATGAGAACGACGACTGTGAAGGTGGAATATCATATTCAGTATATGACGGAGATGGCGGAGATGGACTATAGTTGTTGTTGTAATTCACATTGGGTGGAGGTACATTCATGAGTCCATTCATGTTGGGATGGATTCCCCTAGAACCAGAATTCATCGGTGGACCTGAAATATTTAAAGAAAAAAAAATATTTGGTGCTGTCTCGTTGCTCCTCAATTTTTAATATTTAAATAAAGTGATATTAAGACCTAAATAAGAAAAATTAAAATTAGCAGGAAAACAAAGATTCATTTGCTCACTGATTGGGAACAATGGTGGAATGCGGGATTGTTGAGGTCCCTGTTGCTGCTGTGTTTGCTGCTGCATTTGCTGCTGCTGCTGTTGACGTCCCAGTTCGTTTGATGGGCCACCAAAATGCGGTGGCAGTGGGGGCACTCTAATGATTGAGTTCATTCCCATATTCAGTGGATGGTAAAAGCGGCATCTATTCCCCTTGTGACAATAGCCATTTGCAAAGAACCGACATGGTAACATTTTTTTCTCATCTTCCCGATCTAAACGTAAGGGAGTAACTCTGGCCTCCATTGTAATCCTGTTATGATAAACACATACAAAAAATGTTACAGTTGTCTAAGCAGTGTGCCCGAGTTCATAACCATCAACATACTTGGGTAAATAATACTAGTTTCTAAATAATTTCAAACCTTCAATAATTTAATTTTTAATTTCTTTCTTTTTAATTTTTTTTTTAAATTTTAATTTCAAACCTCAGCTGAAACTATAATAATTTTAAAAACATGGTTTGAAATCCTTGCGATACAAAACACGATATAACTTTGCTGCATCATTTTAAGAATCTACATTATTAAAAAATTGAAAACCACTGCTGCATGAATAAGAAGAGAAGAACGACTATTGACTTCAACTTCGTATGTTTTTTATCGGACTTACCTTGGAAAATTTAAAAATAAAATTTTGATTTTTAAAATATTAGTGATTACGTACTAGGTCAACTTCTAGTACAAATAAGGTTAATTTGCAAGATATAAATAGTTATTTGTCATGACTGTTAGCATAAAGTAAATCATGCATTTTTCTTGTTTTACTTTTCTTGATTTCAGCAACAATTATTCTGGCAAATTTCGATCCCACATGTAGTGGCAAGAGCACAAAAAAAAAGAAAATACTGAAATTTAAGAACAACTAAGTAAGTAGATCGCAATTTCAATGATTCGAAATGGACAATCAAAAGGAAGAATGGTGCTGGACGACAGCCACACCGGCA
>JAQFZE010004766.1:0-10902 GCA_034695245.1 Dicyrtomina saundersi | reverse complement strand
TTTACTAGATTGCGAAATACCTATACGAGGAATAGGGCACTTTAATAGGGGATTTTAAATATTTGGGAATTCCTTCAACCCACCTATTCTAAGTAGTATTGAATCTTCAAATGTCGTTCGGTTTATTCGCACGAGACTATCTGTATACCTTCGTTTTGGCCTTCTCAGGAATGAAAAGGGAAACAGGCGGGAGACTCGATGCTGTCGTCTTTTTTTTTGTGGTCGTCTCCATCGACTTCATGCACCTACCTGCTCCTCTATATTATCTTAAGTCAATGTGGAGGTCGATTGCTTTGACTTTAGGAGGTAGGTTTAGATTATCGAGCAAAAAAAAGCAGAAAAAAAGCAATAGCGAGCTTTCTCTCGCACTCTACAAAAAGAAGGGAAAGGGAAGGGAGACAGAGAGTTTTTGTTTTGTTTCTCTCTGTAGTGTTGTGATGTAATATATATTGCGAGACCCCTTCCCTTGTTGTCGTTTTTCGTTTGAAAAGCTCTGCTCACTCCATTTCTGAGAGCACTGCACCATTCCTTCTCCCTTTAAAAACACTTGTGCGTTGTTTGGAAGAAGAATAATTCGAGCAAGTTATGGTTTCATGTTAGTGAGGACTCAAGAGTAATCAATTTATTTCAGGGACAGAAATACCAATACAACACCCCATATATATATAGCCCATGAACATTCCAAGTTTGATCTCAAACCGCCTATTGAGTAATTCAGTCTCGCGGTCCCAGTGCCTCAGTGCGATACACTAATGTGACGATCAATATCCATGCATGCATATTATGTAACCTACATATCCCCCTACTACTCTACATATTTTCATTTTACTGGTTCTCATGTATTATATAGTTTCCTGCATTGGTATGCTGTATATATGATTTATAGCTTTAAACCTCCTCTTAATACTTTTTCAGCGTCTCTATATAGTACCTAGGTACCTACCTATTATATCTATATGCCTATGCCTTTTGCTTTATTTTATATTCCAGAGTCAAAGTTGCTCATATTTGTTTGGTGTGTGCTTTGTGGTCTTTTTTTATGAGTTTCAGTTTTAACTTAACAGCTTCCAACTTACAAATTTATTATTACAACAACATCTTGATTTTGTTGATTATTCCATTGTAAATGAAGTAAAGTAGCATAAGTAGCTACATGAGGCTGGAGTTGGAGGACAGAACTGAGTATTAATGGGGTACTCACAGAGTCGTAGTATTATATTACAAATGTCCGGTGGTTTTAGAGTTGAGAGTCAAACAGTCCTAATTGGTCAATTCATAATCAGTTTACTCGGGAGCATTTTGACATTTCCGACATGAGCTTGTACGATAATTGCCAAAATACTTAATAAATATAGAATATAAATTTGAGTCATTCCTCTCTTAAGCACTTGACAGGAATCTACAATCCTTATTTACTTCTCCCATTTATAAATTCCAAAATTGTTATCCCTGTAAATTATATAGGTAATTACACTATGCCTCTCATATGAGGACACATACTATTGTTAATTATATGGGTAGTAGAGTTGAGGAAACAATTATTATTATATGTGTGCATGTTATAGTATTAGAGTAGATAGGCGCAATTAGTAATTATTATTACACGCACTGTAAGTACCTAATAAAATAATCGATGGAATACCATTTCTCTGTCGCTGGAAAAACATTAAAATGAAGGCATGTACATGTGCCTTTATATTTAATTATTCTATGCGTATGAGCCCGTGTAGCTATTTCGCATAGTAATATTCTGATGATTCTGATTGCATTTTGTACGGCTCTCGTTCTTCTTCTTCTTCTTCCCGCGACTTAAAGTTAATAGTGTTAATACTCTATACTCACTGTGATACTGCGCCAATTTCTTCAGCCTTCCCTCGCCTCATATAGCTTCAACTTGGATTGGAGGAACGTTGTCTGTCTACTACAGATATATGAGTGGATTCGAGCGGAGGAGAGCCCAGCAAAAATGTCTCAAATGCAGGGCCGGACGAAGGAGTTGGTTTTAGGCAGCAATTTATTTCCATATACAAAAACCACCATTTTGATTTTATTGATGGTTTTCTTTGGTTAAGCAAAATGTTGTATTTGCATGTTTTAGAAAACTTTAAAATGTTCTTTTTACTTGATTCATAAAAGTGCAAAATATTCTGTTTACATGTTTTGAGAAAAGTGGAAAATGTTTTATTTCCATGTTTTTGAAATGTACAAAAAATGTTTTTGAAAAGTGTGAAATATTTTATTGCATGTTTTTTGAAAAGTGTAAAATGTTTCATTTACATGTTTTTTGAAAATTCAGGCAGCGGGAGCTGCCTGCGCTGGCCAAATTATCCGGCCCTGCTCAAATGCAATGTGTGTATCTACATAATACGCATCCACGTAAGTAAGTACCTACGTACGAATGTAAACTTCATCCCATCGTTCCGCCTCGCCGTCTCATGGTTGAATTTTAAAATCCGTGATAAGGGTCTCTCAATCTCAAGTTACGCGACAGCGCCAGCTAGACTATATTTATATGTACGTATGCGTCCAATGCGTTTTATCTAATCATATCTACGACAACGACATGCCTATACAGTCTAAACTGTGTCACAGTGGAACGTCATACAGCTCAGATGGATTTGGTCAGTTGGTGCGCACAGCCCTCATATGTTTTTGAACTACAAACGCAGAATTACATTTTACTGTCTACCGTGTGAGTAGTTGTGCACACTTATTCATAGGTCTATGCTCGTCGGTATGTATGAATTTCGAATTTTCACTTTCTCATGTTGGTTGGAGTTATGTGTATGAGTGCGAGTAATAATGACAAAGAAAGAAAAGACAAGACTGGAAACGTTATTAACATGGTCAATATCAACAATTATTAATTATTGAACGAAGAAGAGTATAATTTAATACATGTGTATAGAATATATGGTATAGTCCTAATCGTAAGTATTATATATAAGTATCCGTCATTACAATAATACATAGTAATTGTAGTTGTAATCATAATAGTATAATTATATATATTTATATATGGTAGTAATAATGATAATGATGGGTACAATAGTTGTTTTTTTTGTGTGTATATAATATTAATTTTTTTTTTAACTTTATGTAATAATAATAATAATATTCTTATTATATGTATGTACGATATATCGCTAAGTCGTGGCGCGTAGGAATGTCTGGTTCATATTCATTATGAGTTATGATGAGAAGGGATTGGATTTGGGGTTGGGGTTAAATATGGGCACTGGGATATTTTGTTTTGTTCCTGTTTTAAACCTTTCTTTCCTCATATTTGTTTTTTTTCTCTCGTTAGTATATACTAATTATAATAAAAATTATGTTTATTATTATATCAAGTAGTAATATTCATAATATATAGTCATAGTATAACAGTTAATATTTTTTCATTTTACATAATAATTACATATGTTTACGTCACGTCATAATATATATATAAGAATCTTTACTCTACATTTGCCTCCCATTGACACCCCTGCGTCAGCAGTTAGCATCTGTATAATATTCGTTAATTGGTTTGAGTTCTGATTGGGATTGGGATTGGCGGGCACACTTGTTGGGTTTGGATTTGGGGTTGAGGATTTATTGGTGGTTATGTAATGTAATTTGTGGTGAGGAAGATGGAGGCTTACGATTACGATTAGTATGCATGTCACATAATGTGTATAGGTCAAAGTTGAGTAAGCAGAGGATGTATAGGCTTAAGGTAAGGGTAACTGTGTAACAGTAATGAAAGAAGGGTAACGGTAACGGTAACGGTATTGATAATTGTGATAACGATGAGCGACTCAAGGTCATGGTAAGCGGTCAGTTGACCTGTGTGTAACAATATAGTAATCATATAACATATTTAATAATGTAATAATTAATTATATAAACATCTACGTATCAAAAGTCAATATGGAAAGCTTCTCTCATCTTACACGGGGAAAACAGAATTAGCTTCTTCTCTCCTCACGTGTCACGTTCACTTTCTTTCTTTCTCTTATATTTTTTTATTTTACAAACGCACTATCAAAGTACTTGTAGTAATTTATGTATATAATTATATCCATATCGTATCGTATCCTATACCTACATATTATCTGGATTGAATTGTGTACAACTTTAACGTTCTCCCCCCTTTCTTCATCTCTCAAAAACATGTCTTCCTTTTTTTTTTCTTTGCCGTATATATATATTAATATCCTCTGTCCTATGAACTACTCATGTAGGTATTTATTATGCATTTTTTTATGTTGAGTTGAAGATAATATTTTTGTGTTAGAGCACAGCAGACGTAGTATAGTAATAATAATAATAATAATAGTGAGTGTCTCAGTAACTCGAAGGAAATGCATGGAACACTTTTTTCTTTTATTATTATATATTTATTTATTTACTTATTATTTTTTTTAATACACATGTTTTGGAAGTTTACCCATAAAAACTTTCACAAACAAGTTGAACATTAATAAAAATGAGTGTGTGTGTGTGTGATCCAAAAATACGTAGGTAGATAGTAGATAAATACCCCTTGCAAAATGACGACTCTTTCCATGTTGACTTCAGCCGTATACATACATAACAGGAGGATCCCCCTTAGTCCTTAGTAACAGTAGTAATAGCAATAATAATTATAACACCGCCAGTCCCCGCAAGTACTAACTATTTCGTAGAGGACTCTCATTTTTTAATCATATTTAGTCATATAGTTTGTGGTCTATATTTAAATTAAGAATCACAATACCTAATAATGTATAGTAGCCATAATAATAGTTTTTATTAAATAGCAAGGAAATAGTAATAATTAAATATACCACACGTATGGAGACACTATACATGTAATGTAAATAAGACGAATACAAGTCATAATAATTTTTACTTCAAGTATGTAGTACAGGTATAGATATAGTCATGAGTAAGGTGAGTACACAATTAAGATGATGAGGAATTTCCCTTTAAAATTTAACCACATATATTCAAAAAATTCCAGAAGACATAATGGTACACAACAGAGAGAGATGTTTTTATAAGACTTTACGAAAAGGTGTGTGTGGAATCAGGGAGAATAGAAATAGAAATATTTAATTAATTAATCAATTAAGTGGTGTTCCTATTCACTACAATATCATTGTCAGTCAGAATTAAATGAAACCTTGTAACCCCCCATGTAAAAGTATTGTACATATTATGCATATATATGTATTGACGTGGGGACTCGGGCTCTAGCTCTGGTACCTACATAATAATATTTTTTACACTAATTTTTAACCCTGACCTTATCTCTATAGTGACTGTGTGTAATGTAGTATCTCAATATTTTTCATAATAATATTAAAATTCTCATGATAAACGCGATCAATCGTTATCGACACGATTTGAAATCTTCCCCTCACACACACACACATACACACATACACACACACGCGTCATTAGATATTTAATTGACAAGGGCAGAAACGACGAATAATTTCGTATAATAATTATTTCTTTAAATATATTGTTTCGGGGTTTTTTATTTTCTTTCATTCGAGAGATTGGACAGCGAGTAGCAAGGAAGAAGTGACACAAGTAAATTGTTTTTTTTTTCAAATATGCCTATATAATTTTTGTTGATGTTGTTCACTTTTAGATAATTTTTAAATTACGGATATAGTTCTAAGAATCCAAAGAGAGGTACAAACTGAATACTTTATATAATGTACACATTTTCCTCATTTTATCACACCTTAGTATATGTCCCTATAGGCATTTAAATGTTCAACTCTGAAAGTAACTGAGAGTATATCATATATATTATGTACTAAAATGTACATCCTTAACACTATTTGAGACAGTATATCGATCCTTATCTTAATTCTTTCAAAATTATTATTGAAGTATTGAAATCTAGCTCTGATGTATTATTTTTTATTAATTTCTTTATAAATTTCTTTCAGCATCTCATTTCTTTAAGCAAAATGTGTTTGTTTTTGTTTTGTTTCATCGAAAAAAAACTTCGAGGAAACCATGAACATCCCCACTTATATTCTTTCTATGTACCCTACGTACACAGTTTTATTTTATGTACCCTACGTACAGTACCTATTTTAATTGATTAATTAATTAATTAAATTAATTAATTATATTATTTTTTTAACTTTAGCATAATTTTGTGTGTAACCCCTCCATTCAATTTCCTTCTCTTTGTTTCATTCAACGCCCATTTTTAATTGCGTAGTATTTTCTAAATTTAAAATGTCTATTTCAAAAACACGCATTCGCCGCTTATCTCATTCATTCAATAGTTATAGCAAGTTCACTCAAGTTAATTTCACACTTTGAAAGATTTTAGTTTAGCAGTTGACATTATAGAACGTTAACACTTGAAGGGGAATTTACTCTACTTGAGTTTATTTTTTTTGAGAGAGTCCTATATAAAAGGTTCGATTTAAGTAAATTTACAAAAAGTTGTCGACAAAATTTGAGAAATGAAAAATGTATCGTTAATTAACCTTACTATATAATATGTGTAATTAGAATTATGTAGATAGTAATAATTATTTAAGATACTTTTAGAGGCATCAGTACACTATATAACTAGATGAGGACTATATATATATTATCAAGAGAACTAACTGATGGGGGAAAATGATTGTAATGAAGATTGTAACGTGGAAAGTGTATTCAAACATGTCACTTCTTGTAATATTGTAATGTAAAGTTCACACACTTTCTCCACGTAATAAGGCCGACCTACAAATTTTATACTACCAGCACGGCTGGTCCAGTTCTAGTAGACGATACAGTGTAACACAGTAGGTACATATAACATCCACGTCCTGAATTTTATTTTCATTCTGACTCCTATTCCTCCCTCCCTTCGTCAATGACTATAATGTAATCAAATCGCTTTTGCTTGGACAAAATGCAATGTGGTTGGGAATATGAATTGCTTGACTGTCTCTCTCCCCTTCATTCCTTTCTGTTCCTCAAACTGATTTATTTCCCTCTCTCTCTCCCTCTCTCTTTCTCTCTCCCTGTCCCTCAGTCAGTCCATGAAAATTTGACATTTTCACTTGAATTCTAATTTTCCCCCACGCGAGATCGAAATGCTCTTGTTCCTCGTCTCCTCATTTCATTTTCATCCTACGCAATAACGCATGGAGCGTATCTATAAGCAGCTCCTCATATAAAGGTGCACCTGCTGCTCCCATTCCTTCAGAGCTTGACATAAATGGGCGTGGGTGAGAGGAGCGATAGATATTCTGTCTCAGCTCTCAGCAAACCACCATTCTACTAGTAGGTAGGTACTTACATATATCCCAGAGGGGACCACCTTGTTTGTGAAGGCATAATGAGGGAGACCCGTAGCCCGTGGCCCTGAGAGAAGTAGTAGGACAAACAACTTCCTGGCGGAGACTCTTTCTGAGTAATTTCAATTATGAATTTGTGGGCGGAGAGAGGAGAGCAGAGAGAGAGAGAGAGAGACACGAAATCAAAACAACTCGCGGCCAAATATTAGCTCGGAAATCATTTTATTATTCAATTTGGTGGGGGCAGTCAAGAGTGAAAGTGAGAGTAAAAAGCTCAAGGAGAAAGTACATCATGTGATGACTCTCAACTCTGAAGCTCCCCTTCCTTCCTTCCCCTTCACCTTTTACTATTCATCCCTTCACTTCCCAATCTTGTGAATCCTCTCGTATTGTGAGCGAATTTCAAAGTCTCCTTCGTACCTTGTACTTTGGTAGCCTACGACATGACACGAGAACTAACGATAAATAACGAGAAATAGTGTGTAGCAGTACTATACTTGACACTTAATAGAAGTATAGGGATTGAAATATACTAATACATTGAGAAACAAATTGGTGAATGACGTCACGAATATTGGAATTTAATTGAAGCCAATTATGTAGTGCAGTGCCATAATATTTTGAATGAAGATTGCTGTTGTTGTTATGTTGTTGTTGTTATTGTTGTTGTTGTGAGAGTTGAAGAATTATTTTTAAAAAAAAGATCAAGCCTAATAAAATGCCTGTGTGGAGTTGTCTATCTATACAGTGCACTAGTAATTATAGGAGGATTAGGTGACTCAAAGTGAAAGCGTCATTGTCAATGAAGGATGAGGGCTCTATGGTGCCTACTAATGGTAGGTAAGGTTCCATTGACATGTTCATGTTCACACCTAAGTGCACATTATAAAATTTCTGGGCTGAGAAATATATATTTTAATAATAAGAGAACAAGTACACTGCGCTCCCAACTATTCCATAGGAATTAATGAATGTCTTTGGCCTCCTTCCTACGAATACGAACGAGCATTAAATCACTCGCATAATTTCGGTTCACTGTGGCAGCCACATAGACCCATATAGCACGACCACCCCGACCACCACCACTACTACTACATACTACTTTAGACAGAGATCCCCCTCGCAACTTCTACTTCGTCTGCTGGATGATCTGGAGCTGCTGGATTGCTGGAGAATTTCCTCATATTAAAATGCATGCCTATACTTCTCTGTCACAGACTGAGCTCAAAGGATTTGCTGACATTCAACAGTTCTCAAAGTCAACAGTCCAATTAAATACAACTCCTCAAGGAATCTCATTTTTACAGTGTAGTTAATGAAAGCTTCCGTGACTAGTTTTGTTGACGCATTATGAATGAGACGAGATATGGTCTATAGGCATTATATGTATATCCTGTCATCCAGTTCCAGTCTGCCGTCTATATAGTAGACCACGCTTACAAGACAAATATCACATGCATTAGGTATCTACACTGTGTGTATGCTCGGAGGATTTAAACCACTATCTGTTTCTGTTTCTGTTCTGTTTCTGTAGTCTGTCTATCAGTAGTCAGGAAGGAGTAAGACTTATCATCCAGTAAGTCATGTGTATTTACCTAGTTAACATATACGGCTTTCTATCTACATATAAATAATTATACATGGAGAGAGAGCACTCCTCTACGTTCCGTATCCAACTCACTATTTTCGAAGAGAGAGAGAGAGAGCCTCCTCTGAAGAACCACTGAACATTTGTGAAGGTTCTTCACACACACACACACAAACACACACACACAAACTGGAAAATATGGTGCTGGATTTCTTAAAGCGCGCCCGCGCGAGAATTTCTTATCAGAGAACTAATCAAACTGAAATTGACACAAGAAATGCTTGAAATGCTATATTCGAAGTCTATAATCATGAAATTAATCAGGGCATTCACATCCGCTGTGCGTATGTACAGAATGGTAACACTAGACGGGGACAGAGCCGCTTCCCCTTCTGATTTCTCCCCCCAAAAAAAACTATAACAAGTTTATGTATACACGACAGACAAATCATCTTCCTTATCTGCTCTCAACCATTTTTTTCATCCGCCGACGACGACGACGACGACGACGACGATGACGATGACGACGACAGCTCAAGTAAAATTCTTTTTATTTCACTCAGTAGACTCTCATTCATCCCTCTGACTCTGACACTCAATTTTAATTTGATATTCTGTGTCATCCAAAATCCAAATGTTTTTGTCTTGACGCAAATTTTCTTAAAAATGTCTTTGGTTCAACCATGTTTAACAAAACCTAGCCTATTATGTGGTATTATTGTAAATCTAGTGTCCTAATTATAGAGGTAGGTAATTGCTATGTGTCATAATATGCTTATTAGATAGTCATCAGTATCAGGAGTGAACTGTAGACCTGTAGATATATGGATAAAATATTATGTTTTAATGTAGTAGGTGTACTACAGTATAACACAGCCTACCAACCCATTATGTATAATACAATGCAATTTTTCTTTTTAATTATCTACCAAACTATAATTAAATCATGTAAGGTAGGTATATTATGTAAATGTAATAATTTCAAAAATCCTTTCCAAAGTTTCTCTTTCATACTAATAATAACACTGAAAGAACATGCACCTCCCTACCAAATTAATATTTATATCATTATATATCCACACGTGTCCTACTATAGCTGCGCCCCTATCTCTCGTTAAGTAAGTAGCTATAGAGTGCCTTTATTCCTTTTGATTTTTGATGGCATGCACGGTTAATTAATATCATGAGTAGGCTGGTAAAATTAATGACTTGGAAAGTTGTTTTTGTAGTCTTATTCAGACAGAATCAGATACGGGTGACAGTACTATTCTTTATCCGGGTCGTATTGACTGCTATATACACAAGGCAGGTACAACATGCTATCTAATGGGATTATATGAGATCCTGTTTTATTTTCCATTCATAACCCTTGACCATGACCAAAGTAAACAATGAAATTATCCGAAATCATAAAATCTAATAAATTTTAGCAACAAGTTGGACTGGGAAGTTTGTGATTTTGTGAGTTTTTATTTTTGCTGTGTTTCTACTTTTAGATTCGGTTTGGACGCTGACTCTATTTTTTTTGTGAGTGATAATAAATTAATGTTTTGTCTGGTTCTGGTTTTTTGATCGCATGAAAGCCACTCCATTATTATTTATTTATCTACTCAAGTATAATTATTATTACTGCCTATATTTACAAATTCTACAGTTAGAAAGATCAAATGGTTTTTGGCATCAAAAGAGGAAACATATAATAATTACATTATTATAATTAATAATAATATTTTTTATTATTTAACGTGTACTTTGAAAACACATGAAAAGCAATATATGTAACTTGTACAATATCCAGATACTTTCTCCCACCCATTTGAATGTTCATGTTTTAAAATTAAAATTTAATACAAATCATATAGGTATGGTAGGTAGGTAGTCAATGATTTAAATAGTACTATTAAGAACTTGGCAGTTTGGACTTGGAGCAGTAAGTGTGTATAATGCAGGTCGAATGGATGGGTAATAAAAACTATATACGTATAGGTAGTAGAACTCAGCACCAGTTGAAAACGTACAATAATT
>JAQFZE010004765.1:0-10902 GCA_034695245.1 Dicyrtomina saundersi | reverse complement strand
GCGCACTTTTTAAAAACATTTAAGTAGGACATTTTGCACTTTTAAAAAACATGTATATAGGACATTTTGTGCACTTTCCAATAAAATGTAAATAAAAAAGTCTTCACTTTTCAAAAACATGTAAATAAAAAATTCTGGGACATTTCGGCACCTTTTAAAAACATTGTAAATATAACATGTTGCACCTTTCAAAAACATGTAAACAGAACATTTTGCACATTTAAAAAACATGAAATAGGAAATTTCGGCACTTTTCAAAAACATATAAATAAAACAAATTTGAAACTTTTAAAAACCTCGTAAATAGATAATTTGATACTTTTAAAATAAGGCAATTAGAATATGTTGCATTTTTAAAAGCCCGTAAAATAGCGATGCTCACATATCTATCTCACATAAAGTTGTTTCGACATAGCTTAATTTGGTTCTAGCTTGCATTGAATATGGACCATTTTGATTCTTCACGCACAGTATAAGACTTGTAAGTATAGGACCACGCAACAGGTAAGATATACATAGATATAATGGCCTATGGTATAATGGTATTGCACGCACATCTAAAGATCTCAATATTGAAATGTAATACATACTGCGATCTGTAATGTAATATCTGTACGAGTAAAATACATAATACATGGGCTGTATTAGTCAGTGTCCGCGTGAAAGAAATACGAAACAGTAAAAAGATTTGTGACTTTTGTGAGTGGACGCTACAAATTACTCAGAGAAGAATAAAGACTGACGACTGTTGTGTGAACGTGGACGTGAACGTGGACCGGCCCGGCTTTATTATCCCACTCAGTCAGATATTTGACAGACGAAATCTCGCATTTTCTCACCCTAATGCCCTACTTTCATTATTTTCTAGAATATATTTCCATTTTTCAATCATTCATATACTGTAGACTTTCAACTCTGAATGAGTCAATGGTCATAATGTGTGTACCGTAACCGTGTAGCCAAACTCAATAATTATGCGTGGATCTGTAAGTAAGCAAGTAGTAGAAAATCTTCAAGTAGGTATACTTCCTATATATTTTTAGGCATTCACTTGAATTGTAAATTACGCGAAAAAAAATTAAACTATCCACCTATTTTCCATGTGTTTTATTAGGTTTTCAAAAATAGAGCATATTTTGCAGTTTCAAAAAGGCGTAAATACCTTTTTACTTAATGCGAGACTCAAAGACTTGATTGGTAATTAACTTGTTGGCAATAATATAATTTTTGAAATGAATTATATTCTAAATTAAACCTCTTAAAATTGAATACAAATTTGTAATATTAAAATAAAAACACACTCTATAATGTATGCAAATGGATAATGGAATAATTTATTGCAAGTACAGTACAGTAGATTCTAGATTATAAATTCGAGCCTATATTCAACTCCTATTTCAGTCTCCACATGACACGTCACGATCATTAAATTAAAAAAAAAATAACTATGTACCTACATGAAATAATTAATTATTTCGTTTTTTCATCGATTTTCTTAGTATCAGTTTGTATTTTTCCAAATATGTACAGTCGAGACAAGAGGCTACTAAACTTATTTGATAAACTTATACGGATTGAATTTCAAAATTGAAGTGTAAATTGAAATTGAAAAACTATATTTACGACTGGAATTATTATTCTTTGATAACGTGTATCTTGATATTCAAATGCACTGGACACCCGTCATCAGTAGTACTGGTCCAAACAATAGATACCGTATTTCCTATAATAGTAGACGGGTCTGTAATATATAGTAGGCGGGTCTGGACGGTTGGAGTTTGGGTAGTAGACGGGCCAATATTTGACGCACCAATATACATGGCAGTAGACAGGCCTATAATAGTACGGGGACCTCTGTAATAGTAGACGGGTCTGAGAGGTCAAAATTTGACTGTAGTAGATGGGTCTACTATTATAGGGGTTACGGTACGTACATAAATATAAGTCTATAGAAACCTATATGATATCATAAGGAAAATTTTGGAAATATAAATACAGTCGTAAGTCAATACTTCTTCTTGACTGAAGCTTATTGTGTGCGATATGTTCAATGTTAAAAGGCGAATAGGTCAAAATCATACTGACTGACTGTAAGTACATATTTGCAGATCACATGTCGATATTTCAGATGTAGTGAGACATCGAATCAATAAGAGAATGAGAGCATACAGCAGATCCTATTTCCATCGTGTCAAATATATCGCAAGATTTAAATCGTTCGTGTCAGAATTATAGAGCAGAGAATGGCGGGGGTCAAATTCCCAATTTATTATTGAATTTAGTTTCTAAGAAAGACAATGCATTACTCAAATATCGTCTGTGAAGAACCAAAATGACCCATATCCAATTTAAGCTGCAATCAAAATGAGCTATGTCATATGAACAAAATGAGAAACATGCGTCAAATGTTAATAAAGAGTTTCTCAAAAGTGTAAAATGTTCTAATTACACGTTTTTGAAAAGTGTAAAATGTTCTAAATACACTTTTTTGACCAGTGTAAAATGTTCTAATTCCATGTTTTTGAAAAAGTGCAAAATGTTCTACATATGTTTTTTAAAAGTGCAAAATATTCTATTTTACATGTTTTTTAAAAGTTCAAAATATTCTATTTACTTGTTTTTTGAAAAATGCACAAGGTTCTATTTACATGCTTTCATGAAAATGTTATATTAATTTTTGTCTGAAGATAGTGCATTTTGTTTGAAGCTAAAAATGGAAATGGGTCATTTTGGTTCTTCACACTTCACAGACGATATGTAGTATGCTTCACAGCGCTATCATAAAATTTCGGCGCTTATTTGAGACACGGCGCTTGTCCAGTTCCAGTCAAATAGGGTATAATACACTTAAAATGTTAATTTAATTCAAAAATATCACAAAAATAAATATGACACATCAACACCAAAACCAACACCAAAAACCATAGCGTTAGTCATATTCGTGTCGCATCATCAAAAGTGTTTGTTTTCATAATTATCGAAAGTGAATCACATATATATATTTAACTATAAATAAAATCTGTGACTCTCTACATACAAAGTGACTAACGCGTATTTTTGTTTAAATCTTAATATTAAATTTGACATTGATTTGTTTATCATGTATTTTTGTACAAGTTACAATTTCCTTATCATTTCTAGTCAGACTTGTTCTTTGAACTTCTTTGTTGGTTATCTATGTGTAACTATGTATTGTAATCGTATATTTTTGTGCGTGTTTACTTTATTACTTATTTCCTGTCAACCTACCTACCTTCTATACCCACCAACTTCTATCAAACAAAAGTCAAAAGATCAACATCAAAAACCAGACGAGACCAAACCTGTTAACCAGCACCAGCGTCAGCAGATCAGCTGTTTTTAAAAATCATTACTATGATTATTGCTTTAATTAATTTACATTTAGGTACCTACCTATATTCTTCTCTGTAAATACCTGCAAATTTAAATTCCAATTCAAGGCCAAAAATAATCGGCAAACAAAAGCTAAAAGGCTCAAACGGAAACTGCAGTCAAAAATGCAATGCAACATTTACAACCTGCAAGTGGTACCAGGGCCGGATAATGCTGCCAGCGCAGGCAGCCCCCGCTTGTAAACATGTAAATGAAACATTTTGCATTTTTCAAAAATATGTAAAAAGAATATTTTGACTTTTTAAAAACATGCAAAATAAAATTCGTTGTACATTTCAAAAACATGGAAATAAAACATTTTCCACTTTTCTCAAAACATGTAAATAGAACATTTTGCACTTTTCTGAATCAAGTAAAAAGAACATTTTGCACTTTTTTAAAACATGTAAATACAACATTTTGCTTTACCAAAGAAAACATCAATAAAATCAAAATGGTTGATTTTGTATGTTAACAAATTGTTCAGCCTAAAAGCAATTCCTTCGTCCGTCCCTGAGTGGTACATTATTTAGCGTCGACTATTTTGCATTGTGCTATTGAATAAATTTTAGAGAGCTATGAGCGTGATGTGATATCGCATCTTACTAAGGTTAAATAAATTGACAAAGTTATAGACGAGCCAATCAGATTATAGGGAAGGAGAAGGAGACGTGATCGGTCTCAATTTCTCAATATTTATAATTCTCAATGCCGATACCGCTGCCGGCTGCGCTGTGGGGATGACTCATATCAGGAGTTTCATGGAGGATAATCAAAGATGATTATTAAAACTTAAAAAAAAAATTATGTACGGCCAAGGAAAAAAAATTATGAAGATTACACGCGCCCCTCGACTTACATGACTTCTTGGACTGCAATCGAGATCGATTTGGTCGACTATGTACTGCGGTACCTTTCTGTTTCTATTTTGATTCTAATTCTCATAAAGTAAGATCTTCTTATAATAAAATAAAATGTAAATGCACAGTATACAGATATACAGGTACTTTCAGTTTCAATATGAATGAAGCAATGACAACAAAGACACGTTAACAAGAACGAGAAGGACAATGTTAGATTCTCGTGTATTTAATTTAAACGTTTAAATATTTAACATGCTTTTAAAACATTACTATTTGAATATTTGAAATCTTTAAATGTGAATTAAATTCACACAGACACACATAATATTTTTACAAGGGAAATACAAGAAATTATATATGTTTGTTCTTGCCCAAGTCTGAAGTGTTAATTACTGCTGATGAGTGTTCAAGTCTGAAGACAGAAAATTACTAAACTAACGCGAACGAAGGCTGTATTTAAAGTAATATCAGTAATTAGGATTGGAATCAATGTCTTTCAAAAACGTATTTATGATATTGTGTAAAAGGTGTATTTTATATAGTTTGAATTTTTTAAGAACGCCTATATACTTAGATCATTTGAAATTTTTACAAAGGTTTATATAAATGTTTTTTCGTTTTTTGCACGTTTTTTTTACAACGCAAATATATTTTATGAATATTTTGAACTTTCAAAAATCTCCATATTGTGTACATTTTGCATTTTTTTGAAAGACGTAAATAGTGTATTTTGCTTGTTTTGAAAGATGTAAATTGCGCATTTTGCAAATTTAAAAAAATGTAAATAGTTTATTTTGCATTTTTAAAATCGGGTCAATTTAATTCTCAAAATGGTCCAGATAGTTTTACTCTGGGGTTTTTAAAAAAAAACGTGTACTCAGCAAGTTTTAATTTTACATTTTTAAAAATTACCTAAATTAATTTATTGTTTTTTGCATTTTTAAAAACAGTCTTTAATGATCAAATTTTAAAAATTTTAAAAAGGTTTGATATTGAAAGTGATTTTTAATTTATTGCACTATCGGAATTGTGTGTCAGCATTGATGGTAAAAAATATTAAGCATTTTAAATATATTTTCAGAAAGATGCAAATATGTTAAACTATGGTGTATTTGCTAACTGTACCGTTTGAGTGTGTGTCTGTGGCCCTTAGAAGAGGCAAAGTACATAATATTTGATGTAAAACTCGCAATTACTAAATGTTTTTAAAACCAAAACGTGTAACTACATATTTACGAGTGGTTTGTTTTGATTCTTCAACAACTACGACCTCCAATCCCTTCTCAACTTCTTGGAGACATATATTTAACTTACGATCTCAACCAGTCCCACAAAGAGAAGAATTGCAAGTGACATTTTTACATTTTTGAAATGAACCAATTCATTATCATTACAAAGAAATAAATTGTATTTTAATGAAATGCTAGAGAAAAAAACCGCAACTGTTGACTGTTGTTTTTGTACGTTAATTAACTTACACAGATATTCTCACTTTTAATGACGAAAACAGTACAAGGAATTCTGAGCATAAAATTAAGGGGAATGTGTAGCAGGTAATTTTAAAAATCTGCCTATTATTTACCTTTCCTTTTTTGTGTACGGTTACATACTGTATATCCTTCAGAGCAAACTAAATACGCCATATATGCCTAGATTATTATACGAGTAACCGCACTAATTTACATTGTTGTAATTATTTTAATTTACTGTACCTTGCTTTAACATACAAAGTAATAAAGATGTAACATAATGATGTACTACCTACATAATTATTAATTAAGACAACTTTCTTTTGTGTGTAGTTTAATTTATTCATTTATGTAATACATATATGCGTATTATATGGCGGCGGCGGTTACCGCTTGAATTAATTGCAACCACATGAAAATGCAACGGCATTGAATTTTAAAATAAATTATATGCTTTTTTAGCCTTTATTATTATATCGCACCGTGTAGACCGTGTAGCCCAGTAGCCTCTATTTTAGTGCATATAATCTATAGTACTTTTGGTAGGTAGGTACTTGGCTTTTTTAACAGCCAAATATCAATATTTTAGCTATATACCTGCCTGCTTATAACATTGCGAAGTTTACGCTTAAGTTTAAGTGAACTTTATTCGTAAGGGTGGGTTAAAAAGATGTTTAAAATTAATTGATGCTTGATTTAAAAACATATTGCTATAATTTCAAAATCGCGTGCTTAATTTTAATATTAATTTACGTAGTTAATAATATCGTCAATGAAGATTCCAAATGAGCTTTGTCAAAAACGTTAACGAGATAGATGCGTAACATGTTAATTACAAGTTTTAAAATGTGCAAAAAATGTTCTATTTACATGTTTTTGAAAAGTTCGAAATGTTCTATTTGCATGTTTTTTAAATGTGCAAAATGTTCTATTTAAATGTTTTTAAAACGTGTAAAATGTTCTAATTACATGCTTTTTTAAGATCATTAAATCATTCATTTTCATTATTTTTGTGTAGATAGTTCATTTTGTTCTAAGAAGAAAATGCAAATGGTTCATTTTGATTCTTCACTGGCAATATAGTGTATAGCATATAATGCCTTTGTTTTGCTTTGTTTTTTTCATGCACTGAATTTTTTATACATCAGCAGATCGAAATAGAAGTAGACGTCTTCCTTTGTTTACAATGTTTTTGCACTTCTCACACATACATTTTTTTGTTTTTTGATAGGTATATTTATTTAAAAGACAAAGAAATGTGAATAAAAACACGTAGAGAATTTTACGTACATGGTACATACTAGAAATATCAGTACATAGCCTCAAATAAATTAAAACTTTTAATAATGGACTTTCCGTTTCCGTGCGTAAGTAAGGTAAATAATATACCTATACTCAAGTATGCCCATATGCCTATACCTAAAAATACCACTGCATACAAATTTATCACACTTATAAATACTCTACTGTGTAGCACGTGATAGCATTGAAGTCGACGTCTATATAGCACATGTATTATGAACGGCGGGGGAAACATCTTTTTGCATATCATTATATTGACACCCTGACCTTCTATAAATATAGAGATGAAACTGAAGGGTATTATGTACCTACCTAACCGCTACAGATATATGCAGAAATACAAAGACATTTAACACGTTTTTGTTTTGTTGTTTTCATTTTCGTTTAAATTTTTTTCCGTAAGAATTCACGTTTGACTCCATATTTTATTACAAATCTCAAGTCTCGAGTCTTGAGATAAGATTACAAAGGAAGACGTGAAACGTGATCGAGATTCACACAGCTGTTTATAAATTTTTTTCATTTCACTTGATGATGGTCACTTTAAGAGCTTTGCCAATATTATCTGTATAGTAACTATATAGGAATGTCTATTTTCTTATTTTGTGTCATATGTAGCACTATACTGATATGCTCAAACGGCAATGGCTATACGTACGACTTTATAAAACTGAAATGGAAATTAAGTGCGTCGCGAGAAGTGATCTTGCGCGGTCAAGTTTTTTTTTTTGATTTTTAATGTAATTTTGAGAGTGTTTTACAGGTATTGGTATCTGATTTATCTCAGGAGAAAACTTTACTAAACTGCATTTAGATAAAAATATTTTAGAAAAAAATCAAAGTTTTTAAACTCGTTTTTTGTAGCAAAAATATAAATATATAAGATTCAGAATTAATAAGGGATTATCCACAAATGACGTCATCCGTAAAGTCAATGGGACTAAACTTGGCTACTATAATGACATCCCATACTAAAGATGGCCACTATTACGCCTAGGCTGACTATAAGCTGATGAAGATAAAAGGGGGGTCATAGAGTTATAAAAAAGGAGATTTTTTGATGACGTCATTTGTGGACAATCCCTAATACATACGTCATGTGCATGTACTTTATTACTGTCTTTGCATTGGATCCTATGGGAAGCTTCATATTTTTCACTTTTATTTAAACGAAAAATTTACTAAACAAAAGTTTGTTTTTTTTACACAAAACAAAAATAATCTAAACCTTAAAATTGCCTAGACGATATATAATATGCGATTGCAATAATTGTTACATAGAAGAATTTGCACCTTGAGAAAACGCATAGAAAAAGACAGAAGATCTGTGTGAGCACATCTCCTCGATATAAATGGACGACGAGTCTCTATATGAATGAGTTAAAAAAAATAGAGGTCAAAATTAGAATAGGGACAAGAACGTCAATGGGATTTATCACATTAGATCTGTACACACAGACACAGTCAACACCAACAACAACAGTAAAGAGCACAGAGGCCCAATCCCAATTCCCAATTGAGGAAGTTTCAAATCGTTTCCTCATTTTCATTTTCAAACTTGATCACGCAGCAAACACAGCAGTACATAGCACCATACAACCTCACGTTTTGTTTCATTCATTACTTTTGACGCATTTGCATTTGTCTCCTGTGTTTTGTAGTAGTAGTTGGAGTAGTCGTGGGTCGTGGAAGCGTTAAAACAAACCAATTTTTTTTTCCAAAGAAATTGAGTCGTACCCTTGGGTACGAAAATTACGTGAATTATTATTCGGAAATGTTGAACAAAAATTTAAGTTTAATTATAAAAGGAAAAAGACGCGGGATAAATAACAAGCATTTCGATTTTGAGAGATGAAAAAATGTTTTATCTGCCTAGCTTATTGTTTTTCAAAATAAAAATGTAATTTGTATGATATTTTTGCAAACAAATTTTAAAACGCGTGAATTTGATATTTTTTGAACTTTTCAGAAGTTTTAAATGCACCATATGGGTTTTCGTAAAGTACATAACACACTATTTGCAACTTCCAGAAAATGCAAAAAACGCTATATACATAGCTTTCAAAAAGTTCTAAACAAGCTATTTACAACTTTCAGAAAGTGCAAAACACTCTTTTTGCACCTTCTAGAAATTACAAAACACGCTATTTACAACTTAAAAAAAAGCAAAACACGCTATATTTACGACTTGCAGAAAGTACAAAACAAGCTATTTACACCTTGCAAAAAGGGCAAAACACGCTTTTTGCACCCTCTAGAAATTACAAAACACGCTATTTACAAGTTTTAAAAAGTGCAAAACACACTTTTCACACACTTTAGAAAGTGCAAAACACGCTATTTACAACTATCAGAAAGTGCAAAACACTCTAATTGCACGTATTCTAAAAAGAAAAGCATACAAATATTTATTTCAGCTAATAAAATAATTCAAATGGCTTCTTTTGATCCTCAACAGAAATATCCCAATGTGTACATCTCAAGTCTTAATCAGCACCATAGTACACACGAGTCCATACCGTCCACGTCCACACATATACCACCTATAATTATATCTACTATCCCAATATATACTCCATTATACAGCCATATATCTCTAATGATATCAATATCAATACTCCCTCCCAATGCCGTTGCCGGTGCCGTATATGCACACTTCAGGACTTCAATCCTAATTTAAAACGATATGTACCTTCACACAATTAAAATGTTAAATTATCTTTGTCTCCGTCTCCATATGCTCATACAATGCAAAATCGAAATCCCAAATCCAACCCACGATCACGCTCGCCAATTTATTACCATAAGCTCACCCACAAATTCTCCCATAGAGACGGACACAGACACACACTCAAAAATTTTCACGATTTTATTTAACAATCTTAAATTGAGGCTAAATTACCAAATTACATCCCGCCTCATTTGCTTACTAAATGGACAGTTACAAAAATTGAGGCGAAAACTAATCATGTAGGCAAATAGCGCCAAAATCCATCCTATAATATATACCTATCGGTATTTGCAATTATTACTGATATACGCTTACAGCTTTTAACTTTACTCATGGAAAATCGCAAAACAGCGAATAACATGTGTAATTTGCAATTAATATAATTTACTATGTGCATACATAGTCACATCATGGGCTATAGAATTTTCCAAAAAATTATATAATTTCACATTTTTTCCTTCAACTTTTTACTTTTTTAAATATACTGTCAAAAATTATTTCTACATCGAAACTAAAAAATATTTCGTTATTAAAACTCATACTGAACTGAATTGTCCACACTTGTGAATTAATGGAAAATAATCAAAGAAAAAAAGAGAAATTTGAAAATTCCAAAAAACAAATTTGTATGACATATAAGTATTTAGTCAAATTAGCATCTGTTAACACTGTTAAACTGTACAAATTATCAAATTAGACTTTTTGAATTTGTATTTTGTTTTGACAATTGATGTATATTTAAAAATTTAAATGTGAAAGTTAAATACCCCTAAAGGTGCCTATACCTAAGTTTACGTTCATCGTCGTTTATTATTTTATATAATATCGTCTGTGAAGAACCAAAATGACCCATATCCAATTTAAGCAAGGGTCAAAATGAGCTATGTCATACAAACAAAATGAGAAACATGCGTAAAATGTTAATTACGAGTTTTAGAAAAGTTTAAAATATTTTATTTACATGTTACTGAAACTTGAAAACCCTTCAATTTATATGTTTTTTGAAAGCAAATTGTTCTATTTAAATTTTTTTGAAAAGTGCAAAATGTTCTATTTGCATGTTTTAAAAAAGTGTAAAATGTTCCATTTACATGTTTTTGAAAAGTGCAAAATGTTCTATTTACATGTTTTTGAAAAGTGCAAA
>JAQFZE010004764.1:0-10903 GCA_034695245.1 Dicyrtomina saundersi | reverse complement strand
GGCTCGTTTGAGCTTTTCAAAAGTTCATTTTGTGAAAAACGAGCTTTGGCCCAGAAGTTAACTATTGTCGAACAGTGCTAGAAACTATGCACATTGGATCCGTTTGCCCCTATGTTGCTCAGCAGTAGAAGTTCCATGGGGAAGGTAACCTTAGTGTAAATTTTAGATATATTTTTTTTGTAACAATATATGATCTAAAAATAACGTAGACGAAATTACTTCAAAATATGTGTACAGGATTGGCGGGAAATAATTTTTGAATTTTTAACTTTAACATTAGTTAAACGAGAAAAAGCTTCCTGTTCATGTCAAAAGTTGTATCTCAATTTTTTTTTAAATTTCAAAATTTATTTTTTTTTTATGTAGCCTAGGTTACGCCATTTCACAGACATCGTCCACATTTGCTTTACGTTCAGAATTGGGCTTGGTATGAATTTTGAAAGTTTCAGTTTTGAAACAAAAAACTGAAAAGTGAAAGCTATTGGCCAGTGAACATGCGTTATGCCGACTTTAACCAAGCTCGCTAGGAAGACTTTAGACTTTAGAAGAAATTATCACGTGACGTCATTTGCGCGTCACCCCTAGCCTGCTTACCTAATGTGAATGCGATAGCAGCTGGGTGGGGGTGTCTTAAAAAACATTTCACGTGACGTCATTTGCGCGTCACCCTTACATCAGACAATCAGACTACAGACCATTGCATACTGTAGCTGAGATTTTTTGGGTCTGTACCATGAGATATACTTGTATACGCCGCGCAGAACTTTAAAATTACGTATGTACTTAACATTTTGTATTTTTTTACACGCACTCATTAGTTTTTAAGGAAATCACTATACAAAATTTTGACATGGGTCCAATTAACTGTTAACTGTGGAAAACTAGTTGGTCGATCACCTTCAAAAACAATAGGGCACCTCTGGCGCGCTTTTGTCAAAGTTTAAAAGCAGTTTGATAAAAATCACTTAAAAACTGTGACCTGTAGAGCACGGCCAACAAACGGACAGACGGACAGACGGACAGACAGACAGACAAAACCATTTCAATAGATTCTCAGCATCTAAAAAGGGGCTAAAAATACATGGAAGGTACATACGGAGCTAAGAGCTTCTTAATTTTCGCCATTGAAAATACACATGGAAAATGCACGGACTATGCCATATATCGGAGACTGCCAGAGTATGTTGATTTTCTGAAAAATAATTTATGAAAATTAATTTTTTCCTATTACTTTTGTTAAGCTTTGAAAATATAAAATTGGATCAAAATTGATTATTCATTTGTGAACTTTTGGCAATTATGATTCTACATTCTAATACTAATATAGCACTAAGGCGCGTAAAGGTGATCGGGTTCATTTTTTTTCAACTTTGAAAATCTATAACTTTTTACCTAGCCGACGCACAATGAAGAAGAAGTTATTATTATACTTCTCTTTTAATCCTTTATGTTCACAAAAATACTCAGTGTCGGAAATTAAAAGTTGCAAGAGATATAGGTCATTGTACGAAATAACTGCGGAAATTCTTACAACGGCCAAAGTACTCCTAATGTGATCAATATATTTAAAGTCAATGGTAACGTAGGGTCTTAAATGTGACAAATTCTAAAAAGTGCTCAAAACTTTCATAATTTTACATAGCCAGAGTTTTTGAGGAAAAAAGCTGAAATCACTAGTGATGGTGGCTGAGACAATAAGCTGTTGGAGTATTAGTCGGACAGATTTTTAAAGGCGGTAATATTTAAACGGCGGCCACTGATCACATTTATGTGGTGATCACATTTACGCGTTATCGTACTAATAACTTCCATTATTTTGTTGTAACTAATTACTTATGTTTTAATGTTACAGATTTAAAGGAACTCAAAATCAACATTGGGCGAAAGTGGAAGTTTGCTCCAAAAGTAACTGGTGTCCATGGATTTGAGAAAGTCATTCACCGGACAAAAATCGTGTTTTTGTTAGGGAATATTTATATGCACGTGGAGGAAATCGAAGGTACTTCATAACAAACAACAAACATTCGAAATTTATTTAAGTTTTGGATACTTTTATAGACATTCATAATCAAATTTGTATAAAAATATAATGCATATATTTAATTTTCCTTCGTAGAATTGATACAAGAGCTGAAGCTTGTTTTTCCGTACGTTGAAGTACAGTTGAAGTAATATGGAACCGAATCAACCGTGAAAAGTAATGAATGGACTAAAGTAAAGTAAAGTAAAGTAATTGCTTTAACGTCATAACCACACAGCTAATTCTCACTGATTTCCAGGGAAAGACAGCTTTTAACTACATTACTACTCACTATAGTCGTAACTTTTGTATTTGATTTTATTATTTCTGACTTCTTTTTCAAGAGAAGCGAACACTAGTAAGCCTAGAGAATGATTCCGAAAATCTGTTCTCTAGGACCTGCAACTGCAACGTACATACCACCGAGCCTTGCAGGATTACCAAGCACAGGTCACCCATCCATTTTAGAATGCGCTTGGCTGTTAACCAGAAGGAATCAACCAACTGACTAACCGCCAGACCACCTGTGCTGGTTGGTCTGAACTATGTGAAAGCAGAGAACCAACATTCCCTACATTATGTTATTTAAGTACAAATATTTTATTAGAAGTAATTTTGCTTATTGTAATATGCTCGAATTATTTTTTTTACACCTTTACTTAAATTTAAAACAGTTAATAAAGCTATAGCATGTACTAATCTCAACAATAGTAGTACTCAATGCCTACTTACATACATACATTAAATAACGTTGGTAATTTTGATTCTTGCATTATTTATGAGGTTGCCATACATTTAACTATAATTGCAATTTGTGCAAATTAATATTACTGAGTCTGAATTAACTTTCTAAAGTCTTTCAGGATCATAGCTGAAAATAATTTTGCATGTTATTTAGAATTTAAAAGAATGCACAGCTTCCATTTTCTACTTTTGCATAATATGAATATGATAAATGAGTACCTACAAAATTCAGTAATAGGAGCCTCTAACAAATTTTTCAATTCATTAAATCCAATATTGCAAACAAAACATAACATCTATAATATTTTATGCATTCATAATAATAGGAATTTTCTTTACTTTTGTTAATACTACAAGTTGGCAAGGTAAATAGGCAAATCGCAAATGGCATTAAGCCTCATTAAGGCAAAATCTGGCAACATTGCAACCTGCCAAAAAATCTTCTGATCTTAATTTATTTGAAAAAGTTGGTAAACCTTTTCATCCTTGTGCTACTGAAGCATTAAAGAAAGTGGCGGAAAATATCAAATTATTCTGAATTGTCACTTTTAGTTCCTTTTCTTTCGTAAATGATTTATTCGCTTTCTTTTCAGTTGTTTCACACAGGGTTAATCACTTTGATCATTACTCATTGCTGACCACTGACAGACAGTTCGCTGACTCTGACTGTCTGCCTTGTGTGACTGATTCTGTATATTAAGGAAATAATTCAAATTTAAAGGCACTCTATTATTCAAACTAAAGTATTCAAGAAGGCAAGGTATTACTATCAACTATTAACTACATTCAACATTGACCTTTTGCATTTATTAACACATTATTATCATTTGAGTTCGATTGAGGTATAATTTAATTATCCTGTCTGTGAGAGCAAGCAAGTGATTTAGGCTGGTGTTCTAATTTGTGCTCAATGTTAGTTTGTTCTTGATTTTCTTATGGGATTTAACATTGGGAAATGTTGGAGAACAATTGTGCACAATCACAGATTGTTCTCTATTTTAAATCCCATAATGTAAAATAAAAATTGATAACAAATTACAACGCTAATTCAGACTCAGAAGCTACAAGCAGGCGAGACAAGTGACGATAAGTAAAAGTAACAAATATTAGTAATTTTTTATTCATTATCCTAAATTAAATGTGACTATGTGACAGCAGAGTAGCAAAAAGATATTTAACAATAATAATATTTTTATTTTATTTGGTTTTTGTACTCCTTTCCTATTATACTATGACAGTTGACAGTAATTATTTTAAATAATATACAAATGCATTTTGTTTGTGAATACTTTTATTTCAAACATGATTTAAATCACGTGCAGCATTCCCTATATGACACTCTGCCATAATTAAGTATTGATTCTGTCATCTGTCAACTTAAAATTGTCTGAAGAGAAGAGAAGTAAATATTTATTTATTTGTTTCACATTTTGGGAGCTAATTCAGAATGAAAAACAATATGAATAGATAAATATATAGTACTATAGTAATTACTGAAGTATCTTGCTTTAACGTTTTTACAGTGAGCTAAAAATATTAATTATGCAAGCATATCGACTGTGAGTAATCAAAATAATCCATATTATATCTATTGTTGCTTAGTTAAACAAAAAATGCACTGTCTTTTATGTACTGTATTACAATATTTGTCGTAATACGATGGTGAAAGTTTCAAAACTTATAGAACATTTTATATTAACAAAATCTGCGAAACAAAACATAAAACTCTTTTGCACCTATTAAACACACACAAAAGCACAAAACCTTTTAAAAAAATGCAAATATAAGAATTTACACTTTTAAACAAATCGTGCAAATAAAATATTATGTTCTTCTGAAAACCTTAAATTTATTTAGCATTTCACACTTGGGCGCCATTTAGTGTTTTATTTTGACACAGCTCATTATTTTAATAAAGTTGCCTTTCTATTTAGGTCTAGGTTAATTCCAATTCTAGATAAAACTGAATAGTTGTGGTTCATTTTGGTTCAGCACTAACGATACGCATGCTAAACAGTATAATTGCAACTTAGTACTGTTATTGGAGCATGCAAGTCTAAAAGCTTAATTAACATGCTTGATTTTTAGATCATTTCATGGATTCTTCAGCCGGGACGGGTGCTGGGCTTGACCAGGGACAAAAGAAAAAACTAAAGAACAACAATTTACCACAAGAGGAAGATATTAACGTTGAACCTGTAGCAATTTCTACGTCACGTCAACTCGGTCAAGATGTAAGCCTATAGTAGGCCTCATTATTAATAAATTAACTGAAACTCATAAATTTAACAAATATTTTAACAAATTTTGCAATACTGGCTTAACAGTAGTGGGCCAGACTGGCCGAATGAGTACAAATTTGGCCAGTTTTCAGTTATCGAACAAATTTCTTGTACTATTTAAAGCATATACCTTCCTTTCTTGCAGGAACTGACCTTGATTTTCCGCAACGTAGTCATCTCCACACAAGACCTGCTCAATTTCAGACTTGTGAATAAAGTGTGGTGGGAAACGGCTACAGCATGTCTTCGTCAAAGCAATGAATCTGTAATATGCATAACTCTAAGCAGGCAAATTCCAACTGATCCTCAAGAAGATAATAATGATCATGATCAAGATCCCAAAAGTTTCAATGACGCCGTTGAAGTATTTTCCTGTAGGCATAAGTACAAGGATGTAGCCTTCACTCAGCTCAGCGAACTTATCAATATAATTTCAAATTCTCCAAAATTCCCGTCGACGAATGTTCACCTCCATTGGAGCGCATTTAGTGCCCCAAACTACAGCAATTATCCAGATTTACTTTTGTTCTTTGAACTCCACGGCTCAAAGATTAAAACACTGTGTCCTGAAGGCTTCGTATCCTATCGACTATTGTCCGAAATCCTAACTATTTATTTACCCAAGCTGGAATGCCTTGATTTGAGCAAAGCAGAATTAAGATGCTCCAAAGAAAATGATTTAAACCACCTAACAACAGTAGCATCAAATTTAGGCAGTCTTCCATTGAAGTATCTAATTTTGGGTGGCTCATTTCGCGAAAATCTCTCTCCGCTTCTGTCTCTTCCTTTTAAATTAAGTAGTGTTCTCAATATTAACTTTTATTTCTTACAAACACTACTGAAAAAAGAACAAGCGAACATACGACTTGTTGCGGGCATTAATTTTCACCCCAGTCATTTTAATTTTGAGGAGGTTCTTTCTCTCATGCAGACGAAATTTACTTGGAACTATCCGAAATTAACCAAATTGACGCTTGTTCTAGTTAATGTTCTGTCTACGTGGTTCTTGCCAAGCTTAGTGCAAATGAATAAATTATTGTCCTCCTCTAAAACTTCCCTCGAAAATTTAAAAATATGCATCTATTCGGATCTGTACAGCTACCGGAGCAAACTGGAAATCCCGCCAATGAAAAATTTAAAATGTTTGACTTTTTCTGGAGTTCATAAAGCGTGTCGTGTGGACGAGGGGGAGAGGGGTGACTGCATCTCTGTTTTTGCGTTACAAGATAAAATCCCACCAGAGAAATATTTTCCAAGCTTAGTCAAAGTCAGATTGGAAAAGATGGATCTCCGAATTCCAAATAATTTTGTTTGGCTCTTTAAATTTAAACCTGGGTATCAAGGCACCGTTGTCAGGGGCTGCTTTCCAAATGTTGAGACATTGGAAATTGAAAATGTAATCTGGCCTAAGATTCCAGACGCCAAACTGTTTTCAGTGTTCTTTCCAAATGTTCGCGTTTTGAAAACTGTGTGGACGTGGAAGTGGACTGAGTCACTGGAATGTTCTTTCTGGGTCATGTGTCGTTTAGTCGAATTTATGGAAATATATGATGACGATGATTCTCCTAGCGAAGGGAATAGTGTAACTGAAGACTGGTCGCGCAATGTGGACGTGTTTTTTACCGGCTTTCCTCATGACCTGTGCTCAAAACTAAGAAAGGAGAAGCTTCCTCAGCACATAAACAACCCTGTCACCTTGAATTTTGTCAGAATTACCCCCTCAATCTGTGACTTGCAAAGTAATGAGAACTGTTTATTTTAAATCAAATTTTGCAAACTATAACTTTCGAGCATTTTAATTCTGTTAGAGCGAAATGTTTATTTAATTTTTCTTATTATTGTTTGGTTAACAGAATTAAAGGAATTCAAACTTAGATTTTTACAGAGGCCCTTGATCCAAGTTGCCTCACATGTGACTCAAGCCTACTCATTTGCGCAAATGCCAAATACAAAATTCATTCTTGAGGATGCCTCCTATCCTCCCCAGTCCAATGCAGGTTATATATTACCATTTCAATAATAATTTTTTTATAAGTCATTAATAATGAGAAAACAAGAAATAATTGTTAGCGAATAAATTATATTCGTGAATATATTTTATAATTAACTCATGAATGATTGAAAAATATCTTTCTATTATCTGTCTTTTATCTTGTGTAAAATGAAATAGATTCCTTGGGTGCTGCTTCTAACACTGATATTGGATTAGAACCAAGAATTTCAAACACTATTACCACGCAAATTACTTTACCGGCTGAGGAAATTAAAAACATTGATGAAAATAGTATTCCAGTAACGTCTGTTAGTGATCTCTGTAAAGATGTAAGCATTGACTCATAATAAAATTTAAAATACTTTGAATTCTTGCCCTTGCGTTGTAATTGACAATTTATTGAATTTTATGTGTTTTCATGCAGAAACTCTCAACGATTTTGAACCTTGTTCCCTTATTCACAAAAGAGTTGCTCACTTTAAGACTTGTGAGTAAACTTTGGCGGGACGTTGCAACTGAAATTCTGCTACAACAAGAGTCATGTTATGTTACTCTGAAGATTAAGAAAATCCAGGAAATAGAGTACTGTAATGATCGGTTTGGACTTGGAAAAAAGTGTTGTGTTGAGAATTATAGGCAGAAAACAACTCCGCTCAGTGCACTCACAAAACTAATCACAAGTTCACCAAAATTCCCAGCATCGCATGTGCATCTTCATTCCGAAGTCTATGATGCCACAAATTACGGCGACTATTCAGATTTACTCGAGTTTTTTCGACTTCACGGAAGCAAAATTAAAGCACGCCGTCATTATGGGTGCTTATCCACTAAAGATTTGTAGAAAACTCTTTCGTTTTACGCACCCGCGTTGGAATGTCTTGATTTGAGCATGGCAAAGCTACGATTTTCACCTACAAAGAATGACTACAAAACTATTTCGGAAGTGACAACCACAGAGCGCCTCCATCCACTCACATCCCTTGCCCTCCCCTATGAACTGGTCAAGGACGATAAAGCCTTCGGCGAATTAATACATGGTCTCTTATCCCTCCCTTCAAATCTTCGACGTATTGAAAACGTAAACTTGAAGACGCTGACCTACATTCTTAGAAAAGGGGAGGCTCACCTTATAAGGAGTTTCGAATATATAATGGATGGCGGTACGCTTAAAACGCATTACTCTCTTATGAAACAGTTGTCGACTGCATCTCCGAAACTTTCAACTTTACCGTTGGATCTCAAAGAGCCGAAGTTGTACAGTGCAATTGTAGCCTCGGTTAATGCAATTTTGGAATCTTCAAAAAACACTTTACAAGTGTTGAAATTATCTACCGCTCCTCTGGAATATGGACAAAAATTAAAAATTCCACCAATAAAGAATTTGAAATCCATTGCGTTGATTCCACTTGTCTCGATTCAAACATTTGCCTGGAAGATTAGGCATCCATTCGAGGGGGAAAGAACACCTGTATTTTTGTTTAAGGAATGTTTTCTCGGTCCGAAAAATTTTCCTAGCTTGCTTGACGTTGTTCTTAAAGACCAAGACTTTCGTGAAGTAAATGAGAATATTCTTAGCTTCTTTAATTTTCAATTAGAACAGGATGATGACAGCAAATTGTACTACTTTCCCACAGTTGAAGTTTTGAAAATACTCAATTGCTCATGTTGGCCACAACTGTCTATGGCTCAGCGCATCTCAGTGCTTTTTCCGAATGTTCGTGTCATGAAGATTAACTGGCACTCCTTCGATGTTGAAAACTTGAAAGGGAATTTGTGGGTTCTGAGTCCGTTAGTGAAATTTATGGAAATATATGATGTTGCAAATCCTGAATATGAGGAAGACCCTACGACTTGTATCGACATATTTTTTACGGGCTTTTCTCTGGAAATTATTGCAAAATTGAAGAATGCTCGAGAGATTCCAGAGCGTATAAACAATCCTGAAACGTGGAACTTTCTCCGAACGGCCCTATCCATCTGTCACTTAAGACGTTAGATTTTACACATTCACTAATTTTATTTGATTTAAACTGGTTTTGACAGTTTTGTTTTAATAATATACAATATTTAAATATTATGAATGGTTTTCACTTTTCACTTCACAGATTTGAAGGAATTTAAAATAAAGTTTTTAAAGGGATCCTTGACTCAATTTGCTTCTCGATTAACTGGAGACTTTGCATTTGCACAAATGCCATCAACGAAATTCATTATTTCCTACGACCCAGAAAGATTTTTTGGTAATCAAACCACTGCTGTAGCTGCAATTGAAAATTCAACTGTAGTAACTTGAAAAACTAAAATGTTCACAATTTAATGTTTTCTAACTTGTAATATTGCATTGTATTTTAATTGCAGAAGACCACAACGAAATGGAAAACGATCAGGAACAATTTTTATGTTTTTCATCCATCAGACCTTATGCCCAAGTTGTTTGCGAAGAAAGAATCGACTATCGTTACATGAACTAACATTCTTAAATCTTAGAAACCATGGTAACAGCGTCACAGATAACTATTTTTATTTTGTAAAATAGATTCTGATTTTGCTAAAGCGAGAAAGGACGTTGATAAATATTATTTGTTACAAGTGATGATATAATAGCTTTTTGCCATGATTACACACGAAAAGTTTACTTTAATTTCAAAAATCAGTAAATATAGGCATATGATAATGTTGTGAAATGTTTGTAATCATCGTGTCTTTGGAAATCAGCAACTCTATAAACTCCTGTTATGTATGTAGGCTATAAGATGCAATTATTTCACATTTAATATCTTGTTTTTTTTTACGTTTTGTACGAAAAACGTTATCGTGTTTATTAAACAAAAGAATGCTATGTACGTAAAAGTAGTAGGTAGTGAGAGCAATATTATAGATTCAAGTAAATAGTAATTACAAATTATTACTTTATTCGTTGTTTACTAGAAAAAATACAAGTCTAGGAGTAAGTACAAACTAATTTGCATAAGGCCTTCATGTTTTATTCTTAATTTTTCTAATATTCGACTGTTCTACTGTTAAAAACTTAATAATATAACTGAACTGTTTTTTTAATTTTATATTTGATCAGTAAATCAGTATTCATAGTATTCAGTCATCCGTTATTAATTTAAATTACTATTTTATATGTAAAAGTTTATTGATTTAGTCAACTCTGAGGTATTAAAATCAAAACATTTTTACTCTTACTAAATATTACATAATTAAATAAATGTAAATATGTACCTGTGCTGCTGTCACTACGCCAACAGGACAGTAAAATTTAATCATGTACTACTGTTGCATAGGTCAACAACAATCAGCAAAATTTTTACCAGCGCCACCTGAGCTAGCGCGAATCTCACAGAGCCCAATCATACCAGAATCGCTCCTGCTGCTCCCAATCGGTAAGAAGCTACTGAACCAACTTGTAACAGGACACAGTACCACTCGTACCCTGCCCAATAACATCATCAATACTTGTACCTAGCTCACCATTAGCTCACCGGAACTATTTTATTCATGCCCAATCGAGGCAACACTTGTACTTGGCCCACTAGTGCCAAAAAAGCTCACACCTAGGCCGTTTTCACAAGCGATAACTAATTTGGGTTTAGTAAAAATCTTTTTAACCTAAGTCCAAACACAGTTTTTTTAGTTATGAGACCAAATTGCTGTGAGTTTAGCATCTACTTTGGGCCCACTGTAAACTAATCTGGCGCGAAGCGCCGGATTTTTTAGTTAAGCCGAAGCCCAACCTGAAATTTGTCGGCTTTTTAGATACTGAGCAAGCATCTATTGGTCTGGGGTTTGCTGTCTGTCTGTCTGTCTGTCTGTCTGTCTGTCTGTCTGTCTGTCTGTCTGTCTGTCTGTCTGTCTGTC
>JAQFZE010004763.1:0-10910 GCA_034695245.1 Dicyrtomina saundersi | reverse complement strand
CTTGCTTTTGGATTGGATTGGGTTGCAAGACAGCTGAGAGAGCATAGCGAGCTGCTGTGCAGTGATGATGATGGTCTCAAAAGTCTGTAGGGAGTAGTAATTATATCTATGTGTTGTAACTTAAATATCTACTTAATCCTACCATCCTATTAATTCTATATATATATATATATGAAATGTGTGTGTGTGAGTGTAATTATGCGAATTACATTTTCATGCTCCAGCTCGTGAGCGCATATAGCATCTATCTGCAAAGTTACTAGTCCAAAAGGAGTAGCTCTGTAGATAGTTGAATTTGAATGCAATCAAATTTTAACCCGTATATATAAATATACTTACTGTACCATATTATATATTCAATGGCATTACACTGAGCACTTCACAATATTAACTGATATACATTATAACAAACCACACGCTCCAGATTTTAAAAATTACAATTCACAATTACATCCATCCTGTGAATAAGCAGTCAAGGTTCGCACTCATATCACGGCCCTATTGCTAAATCAAAAGATATTTTATATCTGTATGCTGAAACTCTAATATCTTAAAACCTTCCTAGTACAAGAAAATATCATACATATTATGCATATATGACAACACTGATGTTTACGCAAGTTTTCGATATATAGTACTACTACATATACCACATACGCAAAGAGACAGCTTTTAGCCTCGTCGTCCTTGCCTAAATGTCTATACAATGAAATAAAAAAGAAGTCCACAAGTTCAATAACAAAATTAAATAAATAATAATCATTTAGACTAAAACTTGATTCTTATTTTGACGACAAGTACAAAGTGCGTCTTGGGAAGTCGCAAAAATATACAATAAAATGGCAAACTATCCTCATTGGACACAGAAATACAAAAAATATTACATAACATATTAATTGTAATGTAATAATACTATTGCACCAGACCGTGCTATAAGGTCCTTCAAATTACAGATGATATCACTGCAGTGATTGACTCTGAATTTTTACTAAAAATACAGACAAAACAGATTTAAAGAAGTTAAAAACCATTACTACATTTCTTCCTTATAACTTACAATATAAATTATCTACTCTTGGTAAATTCCTAAACTGAACTTCCTTAGAAGACTAAAAAAGCTTCACATTTCTTTCCGTGATTAAGTTTTGATATTGTGAATTTAAATTGACTAGATTAAAAAATGGAAAATATATAACTAATTTGTATTTATACTACTGAAGAAACCAAACTTTGAATGGCTCTACATCACACACACTTTACTACATAATAATATATTATATCTGTACTTCACAGTATTAGATGGCCTTGAGTCAGTCATTGAATTCTGCCTGATTACCAAACGCCAAATGAATAACTGTGGTGGCTGCGATGTTGATAGTGATGCGATGGTAGTAGTAATAGTGAACACAGGACATAAAGCATCTATCTATTTATCACTGTTCTGTACGTGTGCACAAAATGAAAATGAAATAAAAACTTTTCAATATAATGCAGTTTTTTATTTGATCACCAACATCAAAACAACCTCAGTATTTTCCGCGTTATTATATTTATAGAATAGTTAGAATGCTACCACTCGTACTATTCACGACATCAATAAATAGTGCATCATTTCACGAAATCATTTCATGAATAAAACATTTTTATTTTTGCACGCAGTCACAGGACTGACTATACGAACACAAATGGCAAATGGTTATAAAGCTAATCTTAAGTCGGCAATCAGCAGTAGTCCCACATGTTGTAAGTCCTATACATGCCACTAAAGAATTTAATTTAAGTATAGGCATCTACAAGATTTTCTTCAAGATGACCAATTGGGATTTTTGTGAGTCATAGATAGCCGGTCATAACTCCACATAATAAAATCAAAATTAATTTACGCACACGTACTTCATCCATTCTCTGACATGTCACCTGTGCACTGCGGCAATTCTAACAAACCGACACGTCGCATCCGATTTTGATTCTTAGGGATATGTTTGTCTTAGGTATGTTTTATTCATGTAGAAAAGTGTGGACAGCAGTACAGAGCCAACTTACAAACTACCTATGCAGTAGTGTAGCTCTGTGGTAAAGTATGAGTATGACATGGGGAAGTAATATCCCATCTTGTTTAGTAGTCAGAAAGACATACAATGCCCAATGCCTAATCATCAAAACAATATAGAAACTGTCATTTGCATTTTTACTATGCGTAATTCATGCGTATACACACGCAACCGTTTGTACAAGTAAGCCCGTTTGCTAATAATGATTTTCCAGTCGTTAAAGTAATGAGTTACCCATGCATATAATATACCCTTTGACTTCCATGCTCGTGTCTATTCTGCAATGTGATGATAATTTTAAATGACAAAAAAAAACTCTGTAAATAAGTTATGGATTTTTAGAATACCACATCAGGTTTCATACAGCTACATTACTTACATAAGTGTACTGAGTGAGTGCAGAAAACTTGACATTATATATGCACAACGGTAAGTATACCATTCTGATTGAATTACACAGTAGATGGTATAGGCTCAGAATTTCATATATAACGAGGCGAATATACATATGCATCTAAAGACGTCAATTATATTAACTATTCCATATACATATATAGTAATTTGGCAGACTGACCTTATGCAAATGCTCGAGGGCGAGGACAATTTCGCCAATGTAGATTCGTACTTGAGCCTCCGTGAAGCGTTCCCTCTGGTATAAATGCGTAAAAAGCTCACCTCCATTTACGTAATCTGCAACAAACAAAATAAATATAATCAATACATATACTACACATACATTACATACATAGTCTCAGTCAGAGAGCATCTTTATTTTTATTATTCTCTTTCAACTTTGGAGCAATAACAATAACAGGAATTACATCATTAATAGGCCGAACGGTAAACATGTCATAGGATCTACATCATAGGTCCACAGTAGAACTGATTCATTCAAAATCAGAATGTCAATCACGCCACAGACGAATTTTATTTTTCCTATCTTGTGCAAGGAACGACTTTTTTTTTAAAGACGCACAATGAACTAAACCATCTGTACTAGGTACAGTTTGTAGTCACGAGAAAAAAAAGGAAAGCAAAATAGTTTGATGATGCAACATTATCTTACATTTTATACATAACATATTTTTATTATTAACATCATGTATAAAATATGCCGATGCGTAAATCCAATAAATTGTTTTGTCTAAACGATCCAATTATACAAGATCCTAAATCTCACAACAGCTTATATTAATAACAACAAAATTTCAAACTCAACAAGGAAAAATGATTCACCAATAATATTTTTAGTATTATTTTTCCCACGCATAACAAACAAAATAATTACGGGCATATATATATATATATACACAATCATAATAAATATTATCTTCTATCATAAATTAAAATCCATAAAACTCAACTATTAACTATGTTTTACTATATTTACGTTTTAAATTAACATTATATATGTTTGATTTACTTGTATAACCCAGATAAAGACCCCAACACACAAAAAAGACAGATATGAAAGTCAGAATGAGAATCAGAAAAGGAAATTGAGATGTAGTAGTGTATAGAGAGATATGGTAGAAAAAAATAAAATAGAGTGCTGTACAGTACCTAACAATCAAATTGGTAAGGTAATGTGATAAATAAAATAAATATTACGATGCCTGAGACTCATTCAATATTTACGCGAGCCGTAATTTTCTCGAGGATTAATATAATATTGTTGATAATCAAATAAATTCAGGCAGGCAGACATGGAGAGCTGCTGTAATTCACCACGTCGTCGGTATAATATAGTTTCCAAGACTCTAACTGTAAGTAGGGCACAGTCACCTCGGAAAATACAGAGCTCTCTCAATACATCCCATTAAATACAACGAAAACGAACTACATTTCTCTTTTGTCTTTATATGAATATTTACGATTAGTGTTAATCGGTTCAATCAAGGATTGATTAATGAACGCGCCGAGAAACACTACAGGGCATAATATACAAATACACATATGTCATAAAGTCTGAAGGTATATTATGCCTCTCTGTCTGTGCGTGTTGTTACACACTATA
This sequence comes from Dicyrtomina saundersi, assembly GCA_034695245.1. Taxonomy (NCBI): domain Eukaryota; kingdom Metazoa; phylum Arthropoda; class Collembola; order Symphypleona; family Dicyrtomidae; genus Dicyrtomina; species Dicyrtomina saundersi. Next base: position 6,842 of record JAQFZE010004763.1, on the reverse strand, counting down.
CATGCATGCATAGATTTGCCGACGCAGACTAATCAGTTTCAGTTCAGTACATAGTACATTAAAGATGTCTTATTACGACTACTAATTTCCTAGACATGATGAGCCAGACACTATCATCAAGTGAGTGCACAGATTCAGACGACCGATACTGACACATTCATATCAGTTTTGTCTTGCAATTAAAAAAAAACTGCACAGTTTAACAGCAGTGAGCAATGGACATTAAGACAGTCTCACAAATCCGATTATTATTTCTAAAGAAATCGTATATGTGTATAGGTAATTTTGTACGCATGTACCTACATACATGCAGATATGCAGCACAGTACATAATTAATGTAGTAGACGAGTATAGTAGGTAAGTCCAACCACCAAATTATATAATGCTGAGATATTATTTATTACTATGTATGCAGTTATATGCCAGCTATAAACGAGTCAATTAACTGAAAAGACTACTGTATCTCTATCTCAAAGCAGTACAAACTACATACTAACATTAGCATTAGCATTTTTGTATAATGAGCCACACTATATGGAATGATCAGAAAGACTAAGAGCACATAACATAGCCATATCAGAGAAATGAAGAGAAATCGAACTCCTTCTCATGAACTATTGCAGTGCTAAGGAAACATACATTACTCAAGTTTGTCCCTTTATCTGTACAATGATGCTTATATGATGGAATTAAATCAGTATTTTGACCTTTTTGTGGTAAAGTAGCAACAACACCACAGAATTTTAATATTATTGTCATCTCTCAAATTCAAATTCAACTCACTCAGCAGGATACACTTTCATATATGAAACAGTATCTACTTTGACAATAACAGTATCATCTGTATATAACCACAAAGCAAAATTTTCCACATCCAATTCTAATGTAAATATTTGTCTCATTTTGCAAATATACTAATCTGGTATTCTTTTTCTAAGAATTTCTTATAAGTAATCAATAACATGTAATTTGATCTTTTCATATGTATAGATGAGCCGCCAACACGGATCTTTTACTATTTGCCCAAGAGCTACATGTAATACTTCTAGGAGCCATTTTTACATATACCTAGGCGGAAACTACTTTCCGGATATTTACTGATTTTTATAGATTAAAATACAAAGTTATTGTTAATTAAGGGCATTAAGGAAAAACTTTTAATAAAAATCAACATAAAATAAATTAACGTTATAAGCACCAACCACTCTGAGCAGCCTACATTCTAATATTTACCACCTACTCGAAACATTTTGCATTGTAATATTTTTTCATAACTGGGATTTTACAACCACATACCACATCACGCTATAATAAAGTTTTAAAAAATGCTATATAGCAGGATACTGTGAATCCTTATTATTTACATAGCGGATATTGACTCAATTTACGGATTTACTTTTGCCTTGGCCTAAGGATTAAAGGGAGGAAGGCAACCAGTCTGTACACACTCTGCAATTTAATAAAAACAGGTATAGGTAATGTACAACATATAAAAATAATCTGCCAGTGCCAACACCAGTTTAGAAAATGTTTTGTGGTACTCGCCAATTCCGGCATAACTTATGTATATGTATAATGTACCTACATTAAATTTACTTTAAGATAGGTGCCTATACCAATATATCAGAGCTAACATAATACACAGACAGATAGACAGAATAAACAACAGTTCATTCCTGGTACTGGTGATGGTACTTTAGATATCTATCTTTTCCCCTCGTCAGCATACTCAGCATTACACTACAGTCAACAGTAGTGAATCCGTTACAGAGATAGCATAAATACCCTGACTGATATATACTCCATATACACACATACCTACAACATTAATTTTCTTCTGTGAAAAAACAAAAACAACAAACAGGAAGACAGGATCACAGTTCCAGTTTCCAGTAGCTCCGAAGTAGTTTGTAAAATTCATTCGCTACTATTCCGCCTGAACATTTCTTTCAACTAATTAATAATGACTTGTAAATCTTACAAAAAGTAAATTTAGTGACATTTTTTCTGTATCTGTACGTTCCTCACACCACCAGTACGAGTCTGACACTTATTGGTACAAGATAGCGACAGAAGGAGGGAGAGAGAGAAAAGCAACTGGATTTGTTAAACATGTAACCCAAATACTCTTACAACGAAACAAAAAGGCAGAGAGTAAAGTGTATGATAAGTGACCTAAATACAAATCTTGCTTTTCTAGCCTTGCCTATTACAACAACTTGAAGACTAAAAACCCGAAACGAAAATGAAAAAAAATAAAATAAAAAATCGCACTCTTGCTTGACTTGACAAAAATGGAAGCTCTTGCAATAAAAGATCCATCCTCCCACGACCCGCGAATAATGGACACGAATTCATTCCACTTGTACATTCTCAATCCACAATTTGCCGTGGCAGGTCTTTTATGACATGACAATGTTAAAAGTATGAGCCTCTCAGCAGTGTGCATAGTATATAGCCCTTTATCCCTATCTCTATATCCATATGTAATCCTAAAGGGGGAGTAGAGTGCAGAAATCTTGTAGGGCGATAAGAGGACATAATAATTAGGCCAAGCCGTGACACAAAAACCGAGTTACCCATTTACTCTGCGTTGCCACTTTGCAAACCCCCGTAGGAGACATTTTTCCATCATCTTACCCGGAAATTAGCTTACGAGAAAACACTAAAGGATATGTACGGCAGCATCACATCAAGTGATAAAGTTCAACTCGAAAACTATTGTGCGCAACTCTCACTCAGGTGCTCATACTGACAGTCGGTTGCTTTCGCTATCCTATATAGCCTATATGAAAATCGTGCTCTACTATTAAAATAGAGTGCCTAGCAGGCGTTTGTATAGTTGCATCCTGTGCACTGCCTTCCTTTGCATCTTCAAGCTTCAATGCACAACCAAAGCCGTGTGGCTTCTCAAATTATAATGCAATCCGGGAGTGCACTGGAGGATGAGTCACTCAAGACAAATTTTCCAGGAAATTCCCGATTCGCTTTCATTAAATTACAAGGAATTCTTTGGAAAAGGAAATATTATATTTATGCACATATTATATAGTTATTCAATACGGTCCCAATCCCAATTAAAAATGAATATTTACAACTACATCTTGGAATCGCGGAATAAGAATCTGTAATGTGACAAGGACAGAATACCCATCAAAGGAAGCTGTGGTGGCACTCGGCAACATACTCTATACCGCTACGCCTTCGCACATTTCCGACATTTTAGATTTATTTATTCTTGAGCTTTCCGCATAATTCCATAAAGTACTGGTTAGTATAACAGAATGGCGGAATTGAAAGGTTTTCAGATTAATATGCTTTTAGCTTCCCGTTTACGCTCGTGCAATAAACTCCTATATCACTTCTCTAGAAATTTGCATCTTGAAGCCAAAGCGTAGGTTGGTCGTGGTATGCACATAATGTATAATGTTACTTTTGAAATTGAAAGGGAAAGCAAATAACAGCTGATTACAACAGAAAATACATACTTTGCATTTAAAAGCCTCTCAATCATAAAAATGGGTAACAAGCCTTTGTTGATCTTTACTAAAAATTATAAAACTGTGTCATCAGATTTTTCAGGTGGACGATGACAATCTGCTCACATACAATGTAATAACCTCGTAGGGAAAAGTTGATGGAACTACCTACCTACTACCTACACATAAAATATAAATCCCGTCATTGAATTCACCATTAAAGTTTGCATTTTCATTCACTGTTGATTTTGTTTTGAGTTAGTTGATACTTTGATACTATTAATTAATTCTAAAGAAGTACCTACTCTCAGTAATGTGGATGGATGTCGAGTTAAGCTTCAGACCACAAGATAGCGAAGATTATAGTGGACTGTTTCACTCAAATCCTCCACTGTTTTCACACGCAAAGGAATGTGGAGCCTACAGTATAAGCCTATAGACACGGCAGAGCAGTACTGCACGAAATATGAAATATCAGTAATTGCAATATGCATCTTGTATTTAATACAGCACGGCATAAAAGCACTGTACTTATAATATTACAAACGAACTATGTAGGTAGCTCATAATTACCAAGAACACAGATATGCCCTAAACCATATAGCTATATACTATCAGTCAGTATAATATGCACAAAATTACAGATACAGATATTTCTAAGTAGGTACATATAGCACATTCCATGAAGATGTTAAATTCCCTGCCGCACTGCTTCTTACAGTTAACATTTTCACAGTTTATGCTTCATACTCAGCTTCACGAATATAGCGTATATGTATTATAGTTCATTTAGTGCCGGATAGACCAGACTGCCAGACACCAGAACCATACCATAGAAACGAGAAACACTATTAAATATATTATATGCACTAATATGCAGTATCTAGCGTATCACGTAATCTTATCATATATCCAATTCACGACGACGACGACGATTTAACTGATTGTGAGCCCAAACGCATAAAAGGCTTATAAGAAGGGTCTTTTGATAATAATTTTGCATGTCTCCCTATAAGGTAGGTACATAGTAGAGTATATACTGTATACATCTAGCATTTATACAAATACAAATAGCAAAACGAAAACCACAAATAAGTAAGTACAAACACAAACCGGTCTTCCACGAACAATAATCTACACAGCACGAAGAAGCAAGTGAATTCTATAATGGAAAAGTAAGTACTACATACATACGTCTGAGACAACATAGCGTACCTATATACTATATATACCTATACATACCCATGGGCTCCGTGTCTGAGACTCTGACAACAACGCCAACGACGCTCTGTGAGGGAACGCGATGCGATGCGATGCCGATGCCATAGTTTTCTTCGACAGAAAAAAGTGGGTCAGCATTTTGCAACTTTCACACTCGAGCACAACTCAAGCACAAGAAGGGGAAAAAAGGAAAAGATCATGCTGTAACAATAATATTATGTACTGTAATGAAAAATTATTTTCCTGAACCATCAAAAAATCTCTGCCTCAAATATTTTAATGCTTAGCTAGCACACTAACTCAATTTGGAGACTTTCGTTACAATAGACAGCTCTTTTAATTAGGAGGAAAAACATTCATTATTTAATGCACTCTACTGTACCCTACTCAAAAATATGACCGTAACTTACTAGTTAGATACAGTAAACGTTAAATAACCAGATTGTACAGTTTTAGAGTAGGCTAAAAGCAAATCATATAAACAAGTACAATAATTATTATTATCACAAAAATGTCCACTGAACATCCGCAAGACAACACTTACGACAATCGACACCAAGACCAAGACCAACGGATCCTATATAGTATTAAAATAGAACGTAGAATTTCCAAAGTAATGGGTCCCATAGTAATCGTGTAATCGAGATCTACAGAGATAATTATATAATAATAAAGTTCTTAGCAAGAGTATAGATACAAGATAGAGACGATGAACCTGTGTAACGTATTTTTCGTAAAGCTGAATACTTAACAAAAGGTAAACCTGTCATTGCATAACTTGTAATACCTGATTGATACTTTAGACTTTTCTACTGTAATATATTCTCACATTTAGACATGGTAAAAAATTGTGAGCTAGAAACACAACACAACATGACATGATGATAATGAACACGTTTGCATTAAAAACGTTTTTGTTTAGGTTTAGCCATATATTACTAAGCATCAGATTCATTTACTACGATTACTTCACTTCTCACATTACTCATTAACCACATAATAATACATAACATGTCATAATAATATTATGTAAATATTGTCCAAGTCAATAACTCAACATTAGTAATTAAACTGTGCCGATTGAAAATTGAAACTCGCAGCCTGTATGATTTGTTAGGTTATACAATTCTAAATGAATATATAATCACAGTCAAAAGTTGATTTATTATTAATATCGTAATTATCGCAATTTAAATTACCTACCTCCTATGCAGCTTGCGATTAGATGTTTCGACAAAAGATATTTACAATTAATATCGTGACGAAGATTTAAAATAATATCAACAGGGAGAAACTTAGGTAATTCACTACAGAGTTTAAAAATTGCATATTATTTCGTACATTCATATTCGCACACTGACCTCAATAAAATAAAAGCGCAAAAAAGAGAGACGAATAGTTTTCCTCCATTTTGCAAAACAAAAGGAATTCATAATATGTACATTTCTGATTATATAAAGCTTGCTACAACTGTATAAGTACACATACACACAGAACTTGAAGGAGCCAAGAATAATAACAATCATATTTAAACAATTAAAAATTAGCAGTAATCGTGAGTCCTAATTCTACTATAAAATAATAAAATTTTACCTTTAAAGGCAGTGAACTAAAGTCATTTAAATTTTGGATGCGCAATATTTTTTTATTAAATGTAAGTTTCTTGCTAGCATGAAAGTAATAACAAGGAATACATGTGAAATTTCAATTGCAATAAAACTGAGGCGTACAACATTGTTGCATATGCTAAATCCGTTCCGTCGTAGAATACATCACAAATTACTATAGTCCCTAGGTCATTGTCCAAGGCTCATGCATGATACCTATACAATGCTGAAACACACACAGTCATGGTGTGTGGGGATACTGTGTGTGGATTAATAGGCACTTAACTCATGCTTGTGATTTACGAGAGGATATTTCCTTCCTGGAAAATACAGATAATACAAATTGCTAATGCTGTATTTATTGTCATGTCAATAGCATTAGCATCATGTGTATGTAGTAATAATGACATGTGCCATAATTTAATTTGTGCTCCCACACTTGCCTAATCTATACATGCATGCATAAAGCACAAAAATATACAATACGGAACTGAAGGCATTGAAACTATCTATATACAATACACTACATACAGT
>JAQFZE010004762.1:0-10912 GCA_034695245.1 Dicyrtomina saundersi | reverse complement strand
AGAGAGAGAGAAAGAGTGAGAGAAGATATCGAAAGGAGAAAGTAGAGAAAGCTTATTCTTTCATCCATTACTCCGCCCCTTCAACTTTCTATGGATTTTTCCTTTAGTTTTCATTCTTTTCCCTTAATGTTTCCTTTCATTTCCTTCCTCCAAAAAAAAAAACCTCGGAAACTCCAAACCAACTAACGTAAGCCTAGTCAACAACCCTATGAAAAAAAGTAACTAAAAATACACTTTAAAAAACTTCATACTTTAGACTTACCCAGAACCATACAGAGAACTTCACTGCCTTACATCCGCTTCACTTATATCTATAGCTGCATATATATATATACATAACCACCCACTTGTTTGAAATATTATCAATTTTGTGTGAGGTATAAAATACAAAAGATAGATTCCAAATGATTCCAGACCTAGATTCACTAATAGTGTATTTCTCAGCCTTACACATTGACTCTTTCAGTCAGAGTTCTATATATACCTCTGCCGCCTTGGCCCGAAAACACAAAAAAACTATCACTTTCATCTTCTGACGCTTATTTAATGGAGAAAACCAGTAAAAACAAAGTCTCTATAATGAAAAGTTTATGCTTTTAATTTCTCATCTCAATTCAACAATTTGAATTCCTATAGAACCTAAAATTGAAAAAAAATACAAATTAACAACCACAACCACATCTACCTAACTGATATTCTATTTTTACTTTTACTCTCCCATTTATTTTTCTGCGTCATCAATTGCATATATTTCCTATGCTATTTCTACAACTCTCAAACTACGTTCTCAAATAGAATGCAATGGATCGTCCTGTTCTTTTTGTTGATCTTCTTATTGTTGTTGTTGTGGGAGAGATTTGAATGGGAACATTAACAAAAGTATCTGTAGGTATGTATAGAAAGTAAGCTCAAAGAAAAACAAATTACTGGACTCAACTTCTACTTCACCTCCTACATACTCTTCTGTACTGGTCATATGCCTTTTACTCAATAACAACATGCTCACCCTTTAGAGTCTCCCCCATCCAAATATAAACATGCAACAATGGAAACGTTACTTCATATCATAGCTCTGTCGCAAAAACCAAGGCCGAAGCTGTAACAGTAACAGAAACTGTTTGATTCTCAGGGATTTGTATAGGATTTAAAGATATTAATAATACTATCCAAGGCACAGGATACATGCAACCATTATATGACAAATAGAATGAAAACTGAAGAAAGAAGACATACAATTTAAAAGCAAATAATATAATGTCCTAAGCTTTCTGTCTGAATTAGGAAAACTACCTATATGTATATCCCAGAGCCGGAGACTACATGTACCTACTTGTATATAGAGGTTCAGACTAGGAAATAGGAAATGGAACTAGGTCTGGGTATGGGATCTATAGCATGAAAATGAAAATCAAGGGAGAAAAGGGAAAAGAATAGGATAAAGTTTGAAGCTAAGCCGGATGGAACTTGGATGTTGTTGGACGTCTTTGTGTAAGGTATGGTATGGGATAGAAGATAGATACAAGTTTAAGACGCACCTATAGGAGTATATATGCATATAGGCTCAGACTGGGGGAGGGACACCTTATAACTGGGGAGAGTTGGGGGGAGGGGGAAGGACAAAGGGAAAAAAAGACGAACGGGAAAAATGGAGAAAGCAAAACGTTGTGAGATACAAATACAACGCGTGTGAGTCTTGTCTTGTCTTCTCTTTTCCTGTCTAGTCAACTTTAGTCTGGACTACGTCTTCTCGTCTATTTGTCTAGCTCCCTCTCCAACGCTACTTTCCTTTCCCTCCCACCTTCTTCTCCTAGGTCTTAAGCTATTCTTTGCCTGGGATGGACCAAGACCAGATCAGGAGGAGGCTCATATAATGCATTAAGAGAAAGGTAAGAGAGAAAGTAATCTAATTTTCCCTTCTACTCCTGTATGTAGCTCTTTTTCTCGGTCTGTGTGTACATACTCCGTCCTTCCTCCTATCCTGTATATTCCCTTCCTTCATCTAGATTTCTTGATGGAACGCTTGAGAGTATTTGTCTAGTTTAGAGTTGTGGTTTTTGTGGAGGAGCTGAGATGGAGATCAATGAGAAGACGAAGACGACGACGACGAAGACGACTGAGAAATAGAGAAAGAAGGAAGGAAAGGGAAGAAAAAAAAAGCAGTAAGAAGTATAGAATAGTTCCGACTTCCGAAATGGAGAGGAAAATGAAACAGAGAGACAATAATTTGTCGTGAGAGACGGCGGAAAATACGGGATATCGTTAGGAAGGTTAACCAACTTGAAAAAGATCACCTAGACGGAATACTGATCACACTCTCGTATTCACATCGTGGCTACAGATACACTCCGCAATCCTCAATCCAAAGCCACACAGAGCCCCAGCCCGAACCAGCTTAAGGAAACCCTCACCCCAATCCAACCCAACCAAACCAAAACCAGCCAAATACTCAAACCGAAATTACCAAGGTGTACTAACTAACCAATGCACCACCCCCTTTGCATTCATTTTAATTTTCTCCCTCCAGCAGTCCTTTCCTCTAACTTGACAGACGTGACATGACGTGACAGGGCATCCTTACTCTCAGCCTCCCCGTCACTACCACAGCACTACACTCTAAACAGTCTACACATTTCCTTATTAGACCTTACAAACCGAGGCCGAGGCGTGTACACCCACACCGAAACCGAAACCGACCCAAACTGAATTTAATTAGGGGAAGGAGGGAAATTACTATTGCATGAAACCTTGTCCTTGTCCTTGTCAATTAATGCAGAGCTACATAAGTATCAAGCTCATTAAAGTTGAGGAAAGACAAACAATCCTATCTTCCTCTGACTCTGAGCGAACCAGGAATGAGATCCCCATCTGTAACTTCTCCACATGGGAAATGGAAAAGGCGCGGGGACTATGTGGATGCATCGTGCAGTGCATCGAGTCCTTGGGTTTTGGATTGAGCGTGTGATGGTAAGTGTTCAGTGGGAGCAGTCCGATGGAATGATGGATGTAATTATTGTTGTTTCTCCGCTCACTCCTGGACTCTTGTTAGTCCATGATGTTGATGTTGATGGGGATGTTGTTGACGCTGAGTGGTCGCTGTATTGCATTCCATTTCATCCTCCCCCTTGTTTTCTGTGCATAGCTACTCTGTCCTATGTACGCTCCACACGGGAGATTGTCGAGGGGGAAGGGAATGATGGAAAAGGGGGAATTCTTACTTGAAGTCTACTTGGACTTGGGGTGATGGTCCTTACGATTAGTCATGCCAGAGTTAATAAAACAATATATACAGTTGTTGTAGGGGAACCACCGTCGTCTTCATACTCGTCCACCGTCTGTTGCTCTCTCTCCCTATGCATGTCTGTACTTGTAATAATACAGCGTGCGTAAAGGGGAATGCTTGATCCGTTCCGTTCAGCTTACATACTTCACTCCTTACCAGAAGAACCGCCCCTCCCACCGTTTGTTGGTTTTGGTTTCTGTGTTGACATTATTGGCGTTGGTGGTGATGGTAATGGGAATCGTAATGGTATGGGTATTGGGATTATGGGACCGGTTTCGGTGTTGTTATTGATGCGGTGACTTGAAAATGCAGAGTGGGAAGTAAAACATTGAGTTCCATCACTAAATTCCAATTCTAATTTGTATTCACATACCCAATGCAACACGCTCATTCTGACTGGATGGATCTGGCCCGATGAGCAAGTCTCTCCCTGTGTATATAGTAGACTCATAAATTATGAACGGGACCGACGACAGCTATGCTCTTCCTTTGATTTCACCTTTAACACAGCTTATTAACCGCTTCGTATGCCTTGTCAACGCAACTATCTCATTTAAATTCCCATAGAACACCTACAACATCCACTATAGTGCTTGTCCTGGTACTGGTTATATGTATAATTCAAAGTATACTCGTGTACACCCGTACCTTGTGTAACTGAACTAGGTACATCTGTAAATAGAACATACTAATGCATAGGCAAGCACTTAAGCTAAGTTTTACATATGTTGTAGCAAAGGACAATCCTTGGAATCTTGGATAGGAGCCATTTGGGCAGAGAAACAAAAACTTGTAAGGGCAATAATACATGAGGATGTATACTAAACTATAGATTCTTATACAGTAAAGTAGGTAGGTGTACCTTGCACAATTTAATACGAAGGCTATATGGCAGAATGGCAGTGTATGAGTTGTATATATTCCATGAGCACCATAGGAATGAATAGTTTTAATACTACAACTTGAGTGTGCAATATAAGCCAAGAAAAACAATTGTGCACGTTTTTTGTTCACTTACTAATAGATGGTCATAATAGTTGGAGTAGGAATGAGAGGAGTTGATGTAAATAACAGGTGGCATTTATTTCATTTATACTGAAATAGAAATGGGAATTATTTACAATTTACAGAAAAGATGGATTGTTTCTACTTATTGTAGACAGTGACAGGTATCAACTTTGGCATTTGTGCATAAATTATAAATGATGTTGCGTTCTTCCCATAAATGTAACGTGGACTAACGGGACTTTATACACTCCCCGATTCCTACAATAAACAGTCTTCTTCCTTTTTCCAAGCTATGTTTTTGGTGGAGCCTTGTGCATGGTATCTGTATTTGTATTGTCTGCGCCAGTTGTTTGTCTTTCTGGTTGTTGTTATTGTTGCTGGGGCTGGGGCTGGAGTAACATATTTGGAGCCATAAGAATGTAGAGTCTATACAAATATGTACACTGCACAGTTTGATCTGGATTCCTATTTGGATATTGACGTTGACTCTCGACTCTTGAATCTCCTGTTGTTCCGAGTTATTGAAATGAAAATGTGTGAAGACCTTTGTACGTGGAAATCCTTCAATATCAATACTTATCAATTCTCATTTGTTTCCCGAATGAAAAAACAAATTGACAATTTCACCAGAATTCCCTCCGTTATATTTAAATGGCTCTTCTCAAAATAACTTGAGTAGACTTGTTTCTGTCTATACTGGAGGTTAGCCTACATAGACTCATTCCCCCAAAATAGCTGTAATAACAAAAGCAACAAAACCAAAATTGGTTTACTCAGCAAAGGGAAGAGTCATAGAGAAAACCTCATGTTTCAATTTAAGGCATAAGGCATTGGGCTGGGACTGGGACTGGGACTGGCCTTGAAGGCGAAGGTACTTTTGTACATAAAGTTCTAATATAAGCATGTGAAACTAAAGACAATACCCAAGTCCCTGATGATAATGCATCTCCATTTCAGGAGTTTTGCAAAACATGAGTGGAAGACTTATAGATCCATATACTTGGAGACGGGTCTTTAGCCGAGCCAAAACTATACGTACCAATCAACCCAACAACAAAGAAGCCACACGTGACTTTTTGAGTGGTGGGAGGGGAAGTGGGCAGGGATGCAAGAAATCTGTCGTATATATCGGTAGTGCCTCCGTCTCCTACGTCCTACTTGACTTTTCCAAGAAGAGACAAAATACCAAAACCTGAAGCACTATAGATTCTGGATTCTCATTTCTAGATCTAATCTCAATTTCAATTCTAAAGTTATATATTCAGAATCAAGCACGAATACACGTATGAATCTGATAAAATCCCAATGACAATGTGACTTCAGCCCAGCAGCCTCCCAGATCAGCTTGTAGTATGTAGTACTTGTTTACAAAAGCGCCCATAATATAGAGTATAGCCTAGGAAACGATCCAACAAATAGGTTACCTTGCATATCCTTACTTTACACTACCAGTGCTGTGAATTAATTAAATTTTTATAGAATCCAAACACTGGAAGAATATTGATATTGTTATTGTAAAAGGGCAAGGAGATGAAAGGGGAACTTTATGTAGATACAATACCATCCACTTTGTAGTGCGTAAAGCAGTTTATTGCAAGTGTATATTTATTTATTTGAGTTACTAGTAAATTACGTAGTATTCATAATATAGCAGCTCCAAATAAAAATGAAATAACATTTTTGATTTTCAGAAATATTATTTAAAATATTTTTTTTTAAATATAAAATATTACTACTATTTTTTTAAATTCTCAGAATGCATGAGTTTGAGTAAAAATGTTTTGTTGTAAAAAGCATGTAACTATAAAACTTCTCAATTTTTTCGTATTAGTGGATGATGTATGTAACGTAGCTGCTATGTACATTTTCAAGCCTTCTAGAAAATAACAAATGGTTAGTTTTGCACCTTGAACGAGAACCACCATATTCAGAGTTACTACGAGAACGTAGTATTTTGGATTTTGGTTTTTGATTCTGACTAAAGGAAGAGATGTAAAATGAGATTTGATGCTTAATGTTTAGTGGTTCTGTTGGCGTGTCTTTGGGTATAGGCATAGAAATCTGAGCACATCTACTCATTCCTGTCTACTACGCATTATATTCCCAGGAACTATGGGAGTAGGGAGAGTTGCTGTTGCCGGGTCTGGTTCTAGTCTGGGTCTGGGCATGGGAGGGGAGGGGAGGGGTGAATGACGGGACGACAGGTGTGGTTGACAACGTTATAAGAGTTGAATATGGACTAGGCTGTTGTCTTCCCGCATACAGCTCCCATCATCATCTCTGGTTCTGGTTCTGGTTCTAGTTCTCCAGTAGTAGTCTGGAGTTCTGGAGCTCAAATTCGAATTCGAATTCGAATTCGAATTCGACTGTGGCCCCAACTTTCCACAGTCTTAGTCCTGGTTGCATGCTGAATGTTGAATGGTGTGTGGTTTGGTTTGGTTTTTGGTTTGCTCAGATCAACGCTTTAAGCTGAGGGAGTGAGAGTCTCATCTCCACGACCACGACCAATACTCAAGACCAAGAAGACCAAGAATCCAAGTCCAAGTCCAACAACCACTACCCAAATTACCTACGCGCTTCAATTCTCTCTGAATTCACTTTTGTCCTTTTTTCCCTTCTATCAGGACTTTTACTTTTCTTTCTCCTTTATTTCCCTCATTTCAAGTCCAAGTCCAAATCCGACTCCAGAAGGAAAAACCAAATCCAAGGAAAGGAGAGAGAGAGAGAGAGAGAGAGAGAGTGAGACGGGAAGAGAATAGAATAGCAATGCTCCTTTTCTCCAATTCAATTCAATTAGTCCAAACTCTCGATTCTTTTTCCCCGAAACTTTCTCCATCTTCTTCCTCCTTGTACCAAAGTTAATCCTTCCTTTTTACTACCAATGAATTCTCTTAACTTCCTACATTAAAATCCATATCTATTCACCTCCTTCCTCCGCCCGTATATACACTCATTTTCTATATATAGGCAAAGCTGCGACTGCTATATGATTCTCTCAACGTTGTTTGGAGTTTGGGGTTTGGAGTTTTGGAGGTAGAGATTTATATACACCTATAGATACAAACACGGAAAAAGCTGAACCACAACCCGTGCCAGTGCCATAGTAGACTTGCATATAGTATTGCACATTTTCTAATAGAGTTACATCCTTTGCCTTATTGTTAGTATACATTTGAATTAGAAGGCTTGAAGCTATGTACAGTTTGTGACTGTAACTACTTTATGGCTACATGCTATGTAGCCTATACCTAACTTAATTATAACTGCACAGCCCTAACTTGATTCACAGTTAATCCTTATTTTTGAAACAAAACTAATACTTTCGATTTTATAGTACTTATGATGAATGATGAATTTGTTTTTTTAGTGTGTCTCTAAGGCTAACGTCTTCTTCTTAACTGAAGCTGACTGTCTCCCAACATTTCAAACTTTGACATATTGTAATAAATTGAAATGAAGCGAAACGCATGCACTACCAGTAGTACCTAATGCACGCCCCATAATGATTCAAGAACGCATATAATTGAATGGAATTTTTCGTTGGCTAGCAAATAATTAGGGAGATGGAACGTGGTTTTGTGTGGAGGTATGGTAACTTTACGTTATTACGCATAAATAATGCACAAGATTATTATGTAGATTAAAAACAAACTGAAGCTGGAATCGAAGCTGGAGCTGGCGTTGGCACTCGCACTGGCACTGGCACTGGAGGCAGGAAGAAACATTTACTGTGACTTTAGAGTAATTTATCGTGCGTATCATGATCACATAATTATATATTTTGTATCATACGAAAAACTCTTCTGCGAATGTCTTTGCATCAAAATTTTCACAAGGTGCAGATGTTGATCAAGACAAAAGTTGGACCTTCTTGAACGGCGTACGTACAAACCCGGGCTGGGAAAAAAAAATAAAATGGCAAGGTGACAATTGCTAAATTTAAACTTTTCTCGAGTGAATTCTACGACTATGTATGCGGAAGATGTAGGATGCTCATGGTTTTATTTTTATTTTGGGAGTCATATAATTTTTCGACTCTCTCTCACTAGCTCACACATTTTTTCATGCATTTCATATTTTTTTTTAGTGTAGCCATATGCAGGCAGAACCATGGATGAAGAATTTTGTAGCGCATGTATTTTTTTTTAATACACTGGTTTTTAAAGAATTGTATTGAAATGCTACGTAGGTACATAAGTACAAAACTGCACTGCTCAAGGTAACACCTTTTCCTAGTAGGTTCAAAGGTAGCATGGACAGAAAATCCCTTGAGGATTGCTTGAGTAAAAAATACAAACCTGCAATTACAATGTTATTAAATGTTAATGCTGGAGCTGTAGGCTATGTATGAATGAAAAAATGTTGGCACTACTCTCAACAGCTAAAAAGGTACTGTTTAACTCAGTCCTCCTCTCCGCCCGTGTTCATAGTATCAATACTGGAGCAGTTAGAATTTCCAAAGTGCTAAATGCTTTGAGTTAGCCGCCATTTCTATTTTACATTGCAAAATATGGAAGGAAGGAGAGAGTTTAGCTCGTCCTGGTCCTGGTCCTATAGCCCTGGAGTCCTCTTCCTTTTTGCTTGTGCAATCGATGAATAGATATTCCACAATCTACAATTCCATTTACCCCCCATGTACGCTGCCTCAGCCACGACGCTGAATATCCTCATCCTCATCGTATTTGTATGTAAGCGTCTCGCTAAATCGTTGTTGTCAATGTTAAAAAGGGAATTGAAGGTAATGAAAGTGAAAGGCTCCTGGGAATAGTTCACATAAAAATAGAATTCAATTTAAGTCTAGGCAGTTGTTGAAAATTATCTCCATTTTCATTTCTTCTCTCATGCCGGAGGAGTACATGGACCAAAAGACTATATGCATATAGCATGAACATATATCGCACCTCGGCAGATGATAATCTGTGAGAAGGCGATGCAAGATGCAGTACAATGCAATAATATAAAGCATTTACCTGTACTTGAGTGTGAGTACTTGAGGAAGAACAGGCGGACCCACACCTACCATCCCATCCCATCACCATCATCATTTACTCACATAAGGAAATATACCTTCAGCCTTCCTCAGCTACCGCCCTATTCAAACACCCAACGACCCATCCAACAAAACCTACAAACCTACTCAAAGGGAGAGAACAAAGGATCGAACAAACACTTCACCCAAATACATGTGTATACAAACACATGAAAATATTATGTCCTCCACCATTCAATATTTAAATCCTTCTTTCCCCACCTATTTGATACCTTAGTATTATTCATGACTTACAAGCATTTCCCCATGTCCCACCTCCTCATTTTTCATACGCCTATAGACACAATTACGCAGTCCGAGTGACCTATTTATCACAAAATGAAGGTAAAGGGTTGTGGTAATGTGTTGGTTATATACCGCATTTACTGTAATAGTACTCGGCTCTGGCGGACACTAAACGACTAAACGCACAATTATATTACTATACATTGACCTATAATTGTATGCTATAGCAGGAAATACGGCACTTGTATTTTTGTTGATGTATTATGAGTTGCATTGAATTGATTTGTTTTCATATTCTTATAATTCAGTAGGCAGGGTTAGCTATATGCAGTTTCCTTTGATACAATATATTACACCAAATTTTCAATCGAATTGAAAATATCCACTTGATGAGAGGATTCCATAATATGATAAAATACAAACTCCATAACGTGAATTATTTCACATCTCGTGTAACAGATAATTATATTCCATTTCAATGTAGAAGGACCAAGGCACTCTAGAGGAGCATATCTGAATACCTGTATATAGGCAATTACAGACTTCACATGGGTTCGGATCTGTGCTCACGCTAATTTTAGGATTAAGATAATGTTGGTAAAATTATTCCGACAGACTGGGCATTCTGAGTTCTGAGCAAAGGAAAGCAAAGCAGAATAAGGGAAGCCAAAGTAAGGGAATTCAAACCAAGGGAAATCAAAGCAAAGCATAGGGCAACGACAACGACAACGAATATACTGAATATATAGGATGCTGTATGGAATTGGATAAGTTAGTGTGTAATTTCCATAGGACGTAACACTCACGTAGACGCACTGTACAGTACAGCTGGAGCCCCATGATTCCCAACAGTGTAAAACTGGATGGATCCACACACATTCCAATTCCAAATTCAACGGACACGGACTGATGAACAAGACAAAGAACCTTTATATCCTATGGGATGGAAAGCTGAAGCAAAGGCATGGGTGTTTTTATGGCAAAATGGTTCTTACCTATGTGGAGTTTAATAGTTTGAATTAGTAGGGAATTACGGTACGGATACGGAGCTATGCATATTTCTATTTCTAACTCAGGATCAGTACTCACATTCAGCATATCAGTATAGTACGCAAATGGGAAGGGAAACACCTTTGAAATGACTCGAGAGCCAGACGATCTAGATGATGATGCTTCCCTACACGCCAAGTCTTGAGCTGAGAGCTTAGAGAGCACTAAGTTATAGGATGTCAATGAGAAGACTTGGATGGAAATGAATTGAGGATGTATCACATGCACAGTACACAATGTACCA
The DNA here is from genome assembly GCA_034695245.1 of Dicyrtomina saundersi. Lineage (NCBI taxonomy): Eukaryota > Metazoa > Arthropoda > Collembola > Symphypleona > Dicyrtomidae > Dicyrtomina > Dicyrtomina saundersi. The sequence continues at coordinate 55 of JAQFZE010004762.1, read as the reverse complement.
ATATGTGTAGGTCTCAGCCACCCTTCGTCTTCCCTTTCCATTATACTGGTGCTGG
>JAQFZE010004761.1:0-10913 GCA_034695245.1 Dicyrtomina saundersi | reverse complement strand
TGCGCATATTTTATTTACTATAGGAACTGGAACACAAATATTACTATGCGAGTCCCCAAGTCAATTTTGACTTTGTAGTACACATAATAAAAGATCAGACAGGGCAGTTTGTAGTACTGGCTTTTACGATTTCCCAAAATCTTTGAACAGATCACAAAAATAGTTTGAGGACATTTAATTAGATTAAAGTTTACATTTGGGAATTTCTCGAGTAGCTATATACATTTTAAAAATGTTTATTGAGTGCCTAGCTTACTATATACAATGACAAAAATTTACGATTTTGCAATGGGATTTTCTTTACCTTTACCAGGGCAGGGCAGCGGCGGACTTTTTGACTGCTGTATTCGACAGGATATCCAACTTTTTAAAGATGATTGCCGCCGAAATTTGGGAGGTTTTGAAGTTTTTTTAAGGCAGTTTTTTAAGACCATAGCCCGACCCTGGGCCAGGGTTGGGCTAAAGGGCAGTTGACCGCCAGCTGAGGATCCGAGACCACAGGTTAGCATAGATCGGGTTGCCCCCCTAAGACATAATCATAGATCCGCCCCTGGCCACTAATCCTATAATCCTCGACTCACTACACGTAATTGCAAATATCATGCCAATTTACATAGCCATCTGAGTGGCAAATAGCTTCAATTCAAGAGTCACAGTCTTGAATTATTTTGTGCTGTTTAAAAACATATTAGGCCAAGACTCACAAAATAAAAGACTGTTTTTCAAAAGACTTACTTAGTATGTAGTTGTAATTGTTTATTGTAAATCACGGATTCAGGTTGAATATAGCGTTTTATATCTGGAATACAAAATGTCAAGTCTAAAATAATTTAACTACATAATATTGTTGTTTTTGTACCTGTTTACAACCTTTGTGAAACATCAATAAAATTATGTTGACAATTTTAATGCGATTCATTTTGTACTGTAAATTCTCCCCGCTTTTCTTTCATCTCGAATGCATAAAACATACACGTATGCAAAATCATCCACCTATATTTTAGTACTATTAATTATCCTTTCATATATTATGTGAAGTTTCACTTCAAACATCAATCTACGGTTCATGCTCAATTATAATAATAGAATTATTACTGTCTTATACATTTTTGTTGAAAGTGAAAGGTCCTGGTATTTTATTATACACATAGGAAATTATAGCAACTACGTGCAGTACTGACTTTAGTGAGAGTAAAATTAGCTTTCTTTGAGTACCATAGTAAATTGGATTAATTCATGCTTTGTTTTAATTTATGCACCTAGGTACCTATCTAAATAAAGGAATAACCTTTTACTACACTATTAGTACATGTTATGGAGGATTTAAAAATTGACAGATTTTGCAACAACTATAGACCTTTTGTTAAGTCGTAGTTGTTATTGATCCTATTTTTTTTTAGTTTTATAACTTCAAATGGCAAAATAATATGGGGGCTGTGAACAGTGAACAGGTCAATCAAAACAAGTTAAAATAGACATGAGTCAATATTTCGATTCGGCATAATTGATGTAATCAGTTTGAAGTAGATATCAGTCAGTTTTAGGATCCTGTGTATCTATTACTTTAGTCCTCTCTGTCAAAATGTCATGTTTAATCCCCGTCCGCACCATTCTCCATTCGTTCTGTAGTTCTGTTGAGTTTATGGTACGAAGCGCTTGCACATGTCCAACTTAAGAAAACGGATATATTTGAAAATATATTATATAAACATATTTTTCAAACCGATGAATCGGCAAACACTTGAGAATTCCTTTGATACTGCACTAATTAGATATAAAAGTTTAAATGTATAATGTATATAGCGTTTATAATTAAGTACATAATGCAGCACGAGAGCAAATAGAATATAAAGATAACTGAAAAAACATTCATTATACCAACAGTTGCGACTGCGATACATCAGAAGGATTTGCGTATTATATGTTCTAATAGTTATGTATTTGTTAATACTATATTATATGTAGCTTCGCAGTATTTTTAAGTTTTCAATCAACATAGTGGAGTATTTTTTATAAGTTTTTTATGGAACTTGTATTTTTAAATATATGCAACTATTTTGTACTCCAACATTGTTTATTCAGTAAATTTTTATTTTTTTTGGAATTTGTATTTGGCATGTGTAAATACTTATACCATTTTTAACTTAAAACCAACGGAATTGTATGCTTATAGTTCTGATTTTATTTTATTTTACTTACATTTACTAACCATTAAAGTGCTTATATTTGTTTAATATATAGTAGCTACTTGAATTCTAATTTACAAATATACACATTTAGGAATTTCCGTATCATTAAAATAAAGCTAAAAAGATGTTATATCTACAGAATGGCATGGTCCTGGCTTGGTGGACTAACGAGCTCACAGTTTTCCGTAATTAGGCTAGTACTTTGTACAAGAGACTTGGGCGTTACCGTTGAGACCCTATTCTCTGAGCTGAGTATAATGCAGCTCGTAATGCCTATATGTCGGCTGTTTTATGTGCGAAAAGGAAGTCATGGTCTGATTTTTGTAGTAGTGTGGGTAAGATTAAGGACACTGAGAAGTGTCTTCGTAGTCTAGAAGGTGGTGAGGCTAGGACATGTGAGTCTCTCCTGGACACTACCCATCTTACGGTGTCTATGGTCGAAACCCTCGATGTTCCTTTACGTCATCATTTTTTAGGGTATGTGGGTGAGAATTAATCTATACCTGATCATAGGTTGCAATCTTTGGGTGTGCATGGGTGCTCAGGGATTGCAACTAGGAGCAAAGTACATAATGCTGTTTAGAGTTTCAAGCCATTCACATTTTCTGGGTCCGATGCCATTCAGCCGGTGCTATTGCAAAGGTATTTTTTCCAGTTTTTATTGGGTGGTTGGTTGCTCTTGATCAAGCTTTGTTGAAGAGTGGCAAAGGTAGTCTTCATACTTAAGCCAGGTTAAGGGGCCTACTGTTACAGTTAGCTTCGGTTTTGTTGAAGGTCCTTGAGAGACTGGTTGATGGGCACATCATGACACCTGAGCTGGAGAGCAGGCTCAAGGTAAATCATCAGTTCGCATACTTACGGGGAAAGTATGCGAATATTCACGGGGTGGTCGCATATGTGGTAAGAGCTCTGGAGTCCGGACAGGTGGTCCCGGGCGCCTTTGCCGATATTGAAGGGACCTTTAATAATGTTTTATTCAGTCCTATTACGGCGACAATGAATAGGTTTGTAGTATGCTCATTGTTAAGGAGATGGATACCCGTTGGCCTTGGACACAGGCAAGTAAAATGCGTCTAAAGTGTCTGCGTTTAAGACATCGGGATGTTGAGAGGGGATGTCCACAGGGTGGGGTAATATTGCATTGCCTGTAAAATTTTATTACGGATAGGATACGAGTATAGGACTCTTCTTTGTGCTTGAACTGTTGGGAGGATGATGATGCCCCGATTCTCTTCCTGAGAACATAACTAGTCTTTGTATTAGTAAGAAACTCTACCTTGGAGTTGTGTTATTTCATTGGAAATGTTAGGTCAGGCATCAGAGGGTCAGCTTGTGGCGTCTGCAATATGCCATTATAAATAACGCCTCGGCGGCGTCAGTCTCGTATGAGGGTGAAACTACCTTTTAAATAACAATATTGGTATGGTCCTTGTTTTTCCCACAACTTTACATATTATATAAGCTAATTTAACGGGTCCATATTAGCTTTACAAGCAGACAGCTGGCGAGCAATTGTATACAAACAGCGCGAAATGCGAGACGTTGAAATTGGAACTTTGCAAGCAAAAAGGTTGAATCGGCTGCTGCCGAGGGAGAGAACTAGCATTTATAAAGTAGTAGTTTTTTGAAATGCAAGATACACATTGATAGAATTCTAGCTGTTTTTTGCCGTCCGTAGTACGGGCCTCTCTACTTATATAACACGTTTTCAATCATGAAAAATTGTCTATCTTTGTTATTTTGGGAAACGTTCAGCTCTCAAAAAGTAATTAATTGACTCTTACTCTGGCACGGGATTATTTGACTGATTAGGATTTTAATTGATTGGTGTTATTCCTGCTTTGACACTGAGTCCTCATTATAATTATGATTCAACAGCAGACTTTTCTACCAGCCACTTAATATGTTGCTCGCACCTGTATATGTTATGTGATACTTGGAATATATGCTGTATTTAAATCTTTCCAATAAATTAATAATGATCGTTAAAATTACAATAAATGTACTATGCTTAATTAGAATTAGAATACTTTGATCTAATCACATGTGTGAAGGATTGTCACTACCGCAATGTAATACTCTTATCGCTAAATCGATAATAAATTATCACTCATAATTTTTTAGGCCATTGATTTTATGCTGTTTTAAGTCACTCAGGTGATATTGTAGAGCAGTTTCAATAGTCTAATATTCCTAGTATAATACTTATGCCATCAACAATATTTGCATATACACAAAATGTATACACAGTTACGCAATTTTGAAGGGCGGGTGGTGTGGGCTGAATAATTGACGAGATTATTTTGGGAGTATAAATACCGAATAAGGATCATTGAAATGTTCAGTTAAAATACTCCAAGTTTCATTTTGCTCCATTTTTTTTATATCAATAATATTTTTATAAAATAAATTTGAAAAATGAAGGGAGCTATTTTTGCGACTGTGTTAGTGGCAGCCATTGCCATTACATCGGCCCTTCCAGCTAAATCTACAGGTGAGTTATTTAATAAGCAAAAATTCAGTTTACCCATTTTTTTAGTAGTGTCCGTTTTCTCCAGAGAACATAATTATGAATCCGCGCACATATGCGGGAGGTATTTTTGTTTCTTGTTCAAATTTTGTGGGTACTTTGAAGGCCTCATACACACTTCTATTACTTTAAAATATTTCAAAAACTTGTAATTGCAGTTTTCTAAAAGTATCAAAATACCATATATCTACAGTTTTGAAAAATTGCAAAAAATTGTACTTGCAGCTTCCCTATAGTATCAAAATGCCATATCTATATATATACTTTTAAAATATTGCAAAAAGTTATAACTGCTGTTTCCCAAAAGTATCAAAATGTCATATCTATACAATTTTAAAATATTGCAAAAAATTGTAACTGCTGTTTCCCAAAAGTATCAAAATGTCATATCTATACACTTTAAAAATATTGCAAAAAGTTGTTACTGCTGTTTTCCAAAAGTATCAAAATGTCATATCTATACACTTTTAAAACATTGCAAAAAGTTGTAACTGCTGTTTTCCAAAAGTATCAAAATGTCATATCTCCACTTTTAAAAATATTGCAAAAAGTTGTAACTGAAGTTTCCTAAAAGTAACAAACTGTCGTATATACACTTTTCAAAATATTGCATAAAATTGTAATGATTTTCGCAAAGTAACATAAAGTGACAGCATACAAAATGTTCAAATCAGAAAACATTATATTGTATGCGTATTTTCAGCGGCCAAGAAATCAGTAGTGTGCTACTATGGAAGCTGGGCCACCTACCGTCCTGGTGAGGGTAAATTTGACGTGGAAAGCATTGACCCCTACGTCTGCACTCACATCATCTATGGATTCGTTGGACTCGGATCCGACAACAAAGTGAAAGTTCTGGATGAGTACAATGACCTCGCAGAGAACTGGGGCAAAGGGGCCATGAAGAGGTTCACAGGGTTAAAAAATCTTAATTCTGAATTGAAAGCATCCCTTGCTATTGGTGGATGGAATGAAGGATCTGAAAAATATTCTGCTGTAAGTAGTTTTCACAAATGTTTTTTTTTTTTTACAAAATTCATACAAATCTTTTTGCACTAAATGTTTGCACTTAAATAAACAGTTTGAATTGCATTATGTAATTCTAATTCTTTTTAATCATCTTTCATCTCAATTTAAAAAAAATAGATGGTTTCCAGTGCTGGTACTCGCAGAACTTTCATTGACAGTATCATTCCCCTCCTTCAATCTGAAGGTTTTGACGGTCTTGACTTGGACTGGGAATACCCAGCTAATCGGGGAGGCAAACCAGAAGACAAGGTACATAGACGCGGAGTGTGACTAGTTTTTTACAAATCTAAATGCAAAGATTATAATAATTACTTAAATTCTGATTTTAGTATTTTTTTGTGATTAAACTAATAAAAATATTTTGATTTAAAATTTACCCAGGGAAACTTTGACCTTCTCATGGCAGAGTTGAGAACTGAATTGGACAAACATGGTTTGGGTCTTACAGCTGCCGTCTCCGCAGGAGATCCAACTATTCGGTCCGCCTACAACGTCCCAAACTTGGCCAAGTATGAAACGTTTAATTAATTAATTAATTATTGTGCAAAGTGGGCGACCTGTTTCCAACAATTCTAAAAGGCTATAAATGCCAAGCTTATTATTCGATTTAACTGACCAATATACTAAAAACAAGACAATTTTTGGGAAAATTTATTGATACCACAAACAAAAAAATCGACTTAGAATAAGTTGCAAAATGGCTTAACTAGCCAAAATATCACTTTTTAAGGATTTTTAGCGGGGAAAATTATTTCTTTACAACTTTGTTTTTAAATTTTAAATTTTAAAAATGCAGACTAGACAGAAATAGTTGAGCAGTTTTTTTAAGTTTTAAAAATAATGCTTTTTAAATGACTTCCATTTTCTTCGATGCATATGCGAGCACGGGTTACCACGTTTTTCTTAAACAATATTCCAGTTGAACGTTTCCCTAATGTTAACATTGGGGAAACCTAATGTTTCAATTCTTTTTTGCTTATAGAACAATTTTCAAAAAATGATTTCAATTTCAATCATTTTAATAATTATCAATTATCGACCACGTAATGACAGCTGTAATATAGTAATTATAAATACAATTTTTTGATAAAATTCAAAGACCCTGTATATTTCCCACTTAAAAACATGTCATTCACATTTCACATTTAATGACTACTTGACTTTGAATTCATATTATATAGTAATTAAATACACGTAGACTGTATACAGCTCAACTTGCCTGGATATAGTGTTATAGCAATAGTCAATAATAGCAATTTAAGGCAACGATAAAAAAAGCAGGTGTGAGAGCGAAATACGTGTAGTTAAATTTAAGAGCTCATCTCATAAATTATCCACTTGAAATTGAGTCAATTAATTGCCATTTGAGGTTGAGGTACTCGCGGCGCTGCGGTAAACTTTAGAACAATTAATTAACTCCTAATTAAAATGTCTCTAATTGGGTCCTTGTTCCCTTTGTGTACATAGGTATTTGGATGCTATTCACGTTATGGCCTATGATATGCACGGTGCTTGGGACGTCTACACTCATCATCACACCACCATGTACGAAAACTCTCAAGATAACGCATACAACAATTCTCTTCTCAATGTTGTAAGTGAACCAATTTATTTCCATTGGTGTTTTATGAATGAGCACGTGCCATTGCATTGTATACTGTAAAAAAGTAAAAACAACACGTGGTGAGTAGTGTGATTGTATACTACTCCAGAGCCCAAAGCACATTCCTGGAAATCAGTGTTAATTTGCCACAGTGCAGTAAAGGGCATTTTAATTTTTTTAAACATCTGCATATTATACCCTTTTGAAAACCTCTGAAAGGGAGAAATACCCTATTTTACATGATACAAAATTACGTAAATAATCCATTTTTTGCACTTTTTGACAAACCTTTGTTACCTTTTTTTTTACACATTTTAAAAAAATGTCTGATACCAAAATTTGACACCTTTATATTCTTAATACCCTGCTGCCTTAGCAAACACATATAGGTAATTGCCCTACTGAAAACCTCTATAAAGGGTAAATACCATATTTTGCACCATGCAAAATCACATAAATACGCCGTTTTACACATTTCAAAAACATTTCATACCTCTGTTTATCCCTTTTAAAAATTTGCAATACCCTATATTTTAGAAATGGAAAAAATCTTAAGCACCATATTTTTCCCACTTCTAAATTGTAAACATACCATTTTGTACATTGTAAAATCCTAAATATCTCGTTTTGTGTCGTGGTTTTACACTATAATATCTCATTTGGCATGCTTTTAAATCTTAAAGATCTTATCCACAGCTTTCAAAAAATGTCTAAAATCGAACTGTCTGTATTTTTTACAAATAATTTTAGTGGAAAATATACGGTTATGATTCTAGATATTTTTGGAAATATATAAGGATTTGCTTTCAGAAAATATTGGAAAGATACAAAGCTTCTACATCAACGAAATGCTGTTCAGACTAAATAATTTTAAGCCTTTTATTTGAGCAACCAAAAAGACTATGTTATATTTTACAGGATCACGCAATCAAACTGTGGCATGAGCTCGGAGCCCCATACGACAAATTAGTTCTTGGTATGGGATCCTACGGTCGTGGCTTCACTCTCGATGACGCAAACAATAACGGACTCTATGCTCCAGCCTCTCAACCCATCTCAGCCGGTCCATTCACAAGAGAAGCCGGTATGTGGGGATACAATGAGGTCAGTAGATCACTATATTTCTCTCTCTTGATTTTATACCTGGGATCGTCCATAAATGATGTCATCATAATGGATGGATCATAATATGTTCCCCCTGTCATTAACTTAACAATTATTGCTTAAATGGCTATGTTGAACACATGGAATGTCATTATAAATATCCAAGTAGACCCATTCATCCTACCCGTGACGTCATTTAAGAACGATCCCTCTCTCCTCTACTAATCTAATTAGTCCAATTTGTCAAAATTAGGACCATTTCCATGGCAACTCTCCAGAACAAAAAAACTAAAGTTTTCACTGCCAAAAGTAAAAGCATATATATTATGTATGACGCACATTATTATGTCTTTGGATTTTAAAGACAAAAGAAATATAACTCGACCACACACACAGTAGTACAAGTACAAATAGGCACATTAAATTACAAACTAATCTACATAAAAATGTTGGTCCAGTTTATTCATTTCTCTTGGCCCTCTAAAATTCTTCAGAATTATCTCCTTTTTTTATGCATTAGCTTTGAGCTTTGTTTCTTTCCAAAAAGTTTTTCTTTTCTACGAATTACGAATTTCTTCAGCCTGTTTCTTTTGTTTTTGAATGTTTAGTTTATTTGTCGTCTGGTTAGAAAAAGAAACATGGGAGAGAAAAGTTTTCAGTTTGATTTGCAATATATTGACATTTACATTTAATAATAATGTAAATAAGTTTGGCTTGTATCTAACATCGCAATAAAAGTGTATTAATTCTGCTGATCAACAAAATGTAGACACATGATAAACAAACAACAAACACTACGCTAGTTATTTAGCAATGTTTGTCTGGCGGCTGCGGTGACTGCCAAACTGAAATAAACAGTGCAGAAACAACAGATGTGGTGTGTTAATGTTGATTTTGTGTAGTGGTCAGTGGTAGTGGTTCATGGATAAACATGGATTTTGAATTTAGACGATCTGTCATATATAGCTACCAGGACCAGGACCGCAGTACAGTAGCCGTATGTATCATGTATGAAATTCCCCATGGAATTTATGAGCTAACATACATATGTAGTAAAACCGCACGTAGCAACGTAACTAAAAGACAGCGGGCGACAACTGAAAGGGATAAAATGGAACATGGGACAGATATATATCCACTAAAAATAATTACTAATCTAACAAGTCATAATATTGACTCACTGAACAGTAATAATTGCTCTTGACATATATCTCACCACTTGATTGATCATATCCGTAGTGTTAACTTTGGTGTCATTCTATAACCGCAGATAAACAAAAGGCAGTCAGTGACTATATATTATTATAACAGAGCAGATGTTGGAAGTTGGAATGTGAGGGCCCAGATTTCCCATTTTGAACTCAATAATAGAACAAAAGTTACACAAAAAATTAATGAGGATCGATCCGATCCTAGTTTTCAGATTTATACAGAAACTTCAGATTTTGCGAGTTTTATTAGTCAAATATTTTTTTAAAAAACAAATAGGCAAAAATAACATATAGGAGTTTTATGAGAGATAATTAGATGACTGCCAAACTGATTAATAAATTCACTGCCATAGCTTCAGTTCTGTATCTGTTTTTAGTGTTGCTTACAATTTTACAATTGTTTTGTTCAAGTTTCTAGCATTATTTAATCAGTAGGTTAAGTATAGGTAGAATACCAAGAGTGGAATTTTTATTAATTAATACTCAAAGACCGTCACCGTCTATTATACCTGTCCTTTCAAGACTCTGTCAGTGACAACCATAATTTGAATAAATGACTAAATGAACTAAAATCCCAATGGTGGAAAGACTCGTGGAAGCTTTCAATATGTCGGATACACATTTATATCTTCTATATACCCATCTATTACATTATGTACATTGTCCTATTATTCTGATATGACACACTAATGAACATGGTTTATTTTGACAATTTATAGATTTGCGAGAAGCTTGTGAGTGAGCAATGGAAAGTAACACTTTTGGACGACTCTATCCGTGCCCCATTCGCCACCAAGGATCGTAACTGGATTGGATACGATGACATTCAAAGTCTCACTGTCAAGGTAAATATTTTTGCAAATTGACTTATAAAGACAAATATGAAAGAAACGGGGACCACGCCGTCCTTTCATAGAATTCAAATGTTAAATCCCATAAGAAACTTTCTAATTTTTTAGTGAGCAAAATAATTTGAAATATATTTTAGACATTAACGTTTTAAGAAAGCAGAGAAAAAACTTTTTAAAAAATCCTCGTGAACGGCTTACAAATTCATATCGTCTGTGAAGAACCAAAGACCAAAATGAACCATATTCAATTTAAGCTAGAATCAAAATGTGCTATGTCATAAAAATAAAATGAGAAACATGCGTATAATGTTAATTCGGAGTTTTTGAAAAACATAAAATGTTCTATTTTCATGTTTTTCAACAATATAAAATGTCCTATTTACATGTTTTTGAAAA
>JAQFZE010004760.1:0-10913 GCA_034695245.1 Dicyrtomina saundersi | reverse complement strand
GACCGTGGCTCAAGGCGGCCCAAAGACCACTCAAGCCGAACGTCCAACTTTAGATGAAATCAACTCAAGACTAACGTCCAACTTTTGACGAAGTCATCTCTTGGTCAAAAACATCTTTTGCCCCATCTCACTACTGTTTAATATGCCGTAAATATTTGTTACTGCTATAGTGTAGCTTAACTTATATGTAATAGGTTTAATTACCTGTCTAGGATGAGCTGACAACCTAAAGAAAACAAACTAAATGACTCAATGGTTTGCAGATATCATAGTTAAACTCAATTACAGACTGTGTCTCAACAAAATAACAACGTTGTTTATGTAGAACTGTAGTGTCATTATAAGTGACGGTTTTGTTGGTTTTACATCATATTATACGTACAAGGGAATGACGCAAAATTCAACACTCAGATTTTACAAAGATCTATTCCAAAAAATCAGGCTAGTTTACAATAGCACGAATAGAAGCGTAAAGTAACAATTATCAGATTATAAATGGCGAAAAATTGTTCTTTTACTAGTTTTTAAAAGTTTTAATCGTTAGAAATTAGTTTTTTTAGGAAAACTTAAAATGTTTCATGAACAACTCTGTTAACATTTGCAAATTATTTTAATCTAATTATGATTTTGATTTTTAATTATTCAAGAATAATCTTTGCGTCCTAAGAATTCACATAATTTCAGAACAACGCTTCTGTTTACATGGTATTGTATTTTTGATATACTTTTAATAAAGGCAAGTACTATTTTTGTTATTACCGCTAAAATAAAATATTTAGTTTTAAGCTTTTACCTACTATGATAATTACGTTATATAGGGTGTTAAATTGAACTCTGTTACGGTGCTAAGAGTACTAACACAGCTTAAACTTGATTCCATGCCATTGAAATAGACAATCATATTCTCTCCTATAATTAAATTTTATTTGACTGAGCGTGATAGTACACCTAGCACCAGAAGCACAATTTTTAAATTTATATAATTATATAATGCGTTATATGCGCTACCTTGTTTTTTATTTACGCAAGGTTTGAATTAGTGTGATTAGCTCAAATTTAATAAATTATAAGTGTGATTATCAGTCAACCTGCAGGGGCATGTGAGCAATGCTAACATGTTAATTTATACTTCATTAGGAAATATTGTGTGTATCCTGCTAAATACAGAAATTTGATAGTAGAGTTTGGTGAGAAATTACATTTTGGCAAGTTTAAAATGCAATGTTTTAAATGTTTGCTAAATTCAAAACAGCATTTCATTTACAAAAACGTTGTGTACGTCATCTTACGCTGAATAAGTAACTAACTTTACTGATTTGTCTGAAATTTTGCTTGTGTAAATTTTAATGATAACTTCATCTAGTGCTACATCACTAGATGTCAGATGATGGGCCTTAAGCTGCTGTTTGTCTAAATTGACAGAATTCGGTTTGAAATTGCATTGTATCTAACTCCTAAACTTATTCAGTATTAAGATATTCATTATATACACATCATTTTTAAGAAAAACATATGTTTCCTATAAGAAGATATTAACGTTTTAATTTAACATTTGCTAAATATTCAATCATTTCTGCTGACCCGCGTAATAAAACCTACAGACTATTACAAACATGCGTGGTGTTAAGACTGAGGCCTCCTAGACCTCAGTTAGTAAAACCATTGACACGCTTCTGCGTCATTACTTTTAATAACTTTAAAATTTCTATTTAAATACACAGCAAATGCAATGACTTTAGATTCTTTTTACACTTAGGTTTATTCAATGCATTAGGTGTATAGTATGCTGTAGTATTAACAAAAAAACACACACTAAAAGTTCAAAAAATGCTTGACAAATTGTCAATGACAATAATCTTATTTTTCATATTATTAACACCTTAAGCATTGCGTAAGTGGTTACCTTTACCATGTCACAAATTATTAAAAGTTACGACCCACTCTAGAACCTGATTTAAAATGTGTCTCTCCTCTCTTTATTTAATAGTGTTCTGCAACTGTGCATAATATCGTAAATAATTAGGTTTAGTTTAGTTTTATTTATTTTAGAATAAATTTAGTATGCATTCACCTGTGCATGATAAGCATTAAGTTTAAACCATAAAGTTTTAGCACTAAACTGGATCGGCAGATTTTAGCTTAGTACTCGCTCCTGTTATAAAATATTTGAGAAAAAGAATTTAATTTTATTGCCTTAATCATTTGTGCAGGCGAATTGTATCCATTTCTTTTGCAAATATAATTGGTTAAATATTTTTTGCTCTCAATTTTTTAGCACGTAGCTGAATACGTACCAATAATATACAATGGCCATATTTAATTCATATTAGTAAAACAACTCACCGAATACATAATATGGCATCAACGTATAAACTAGCCAGGATCAACAAACGGATCCCTAGAATGTTATTATATTTAACGTTGCATTGACAACGATTTGACTATACAAACTATTTGTGTTTCAAAAATAAATTCATATTTTCGTTTAATGAATGACAGGATTGAGTACTTAGCAGAAAGCTGTCGTGCCTGTCAAGCCCATCAATAGGATAAATAAGCTTATGCCTATAGGTACAAGGAATGAAAATATCTAAATATTGCATAACTGCATAACTAAATAACGTCAAAACAATATCCCTAGTTTTATTACTATAGAATTTACCTCCTAGTCAATATAATGATTATTGCATAAATTGCAGCATTTACTATAGGATTGCCAATAATATCACAACACAACAACACCTCAACTGACTAAACACATAGGGTTATGTATAGAAGCCCCTTATTCCAAATATTATTCAGTGGCAATATTTATAATACCAACAATTATACTATATAATTGTTTAGGTAAGTAGAGAACATGGAAATTGCAATGAAATGCAGAGCAGGTGCTAGTGTTATTATATTAGGGTTGTGGTGTAAACCCTAACAACGTTTTTGTTTCAATTAAATGCACTGCACGTACTGTATATAGTGCTACATGTACGGGTTCTCTAACACTCTAACCTATATGCTTTGTATAATGGTTTAATATTCCTTGTATTATTCAAAAGTATAAAGAGCCGTGCTATATACTACACCTCAAAATTAAAATATTAAATGTTTTGGTTTTGGTATAATTACTCTTAATAATGTAGTTTACATATTTTGTAATAATTAGATGTTCAATTTTTAGATAGTTCAACTGTTAGATAGACTGGTTGGGGAAGCAAACAATACGAGCGCTTATAAGTCATTGTTTTCATCTCTTCTACTACAGAAACATGCAGGTTTAAATTCAAGTTTATTAATATTACGCAATTAAAAACGCTGCTTGAGCAGAAGCCCATTTGCTAACTTCTCTTTACTGAGTTATAATTATATATAATAATATCCAAATAATTTAAATATGCACCTACCTGCAAGTGACAAAAATTAGATATAAACACTGTCAGCCAAGTAGCAGAGAACGAAGGCTGACCGATCTGGTACCGAAGCGCCGTTCTCCCAAACACTCGAAGGCATGGGCTCCAGATTTGGAAATTGACGAAGGCAGCTCCAACGCACAGCTCCACACAGCTCCACAGAGCTCCGATGCGCCTTGGTCCCTAGAAACGCTTGAGGCAGAAGGGGTGGTAAAAAGTTTTTACCATTGACGAGTCAAGGTATATATTTTTGACGCGTACATTAGAATAGAGATACCTTACTACAACTACCTTGTGCCTTGTAACTTGTACTTCCACGTTTCTTTTTCACCCCTACTCCTACGTATGTAATAGTATTATATTATGCATGTGACATGTAATAACATGGCCATGTTATATACTGTACTATATAATAGTAATAGTACAGAATATAGAATAGGAATAATTATTTCTTCCTATCATTTATTTTTTATTTATAATTTATTCATGGTATGCTTTTTGCTTTTTAATTTTTAAGGGATTGGTAAAAGAAAAATAAATAATGTAGTGTTCATACCAAAATTATAATAAAATAATGCTTAGCTGCCATTAAAATTCTCAATGCATGCTTAAAATATTCAATTTAATATTGTGTGAAAGTTAAAAGTTTTGATACACCGAATTAAATTATTATTGATTGGGGTTTGGGTTGTGCTGTCACTGCTTGGGTTTGTACTTGTATATAGCATAGCACTAAGAGCAAAACGTACTGTTGGCAGTGTTGACTGTCAACTGCAGCTTACATTCCTAAACTAAAATGTGACGGGAGACCCAGAGGACTAACAGAGTAGTGATTTCTTGTACTTTCCAACTTTCCACCGACAACTGACACTCGACAACTCAAATGCCGCAGCTCCAAAACTACACAAATTGTCTTTTATATGCAACTTATTTTTTGCGATTTTATTTTTCTTGGAGGGCTCATATGCGCTTTTTTTTCGTCGAAAAAATGACCGATCAAAAAGACGAGAACGACTTCATTTCGTTCTCGATTGTCTTACAATGGTAACAATCAAAGCTACAGCAGAGCCTCTGCTGGTTTTTTAACCATCGTAATAAACTTAAAATGTTATTGTTTTTGAGTTGAGTTGTTGAGTTAAAGGTTACAAGCGAGCTTTAGAAACCAAACTTACAGGTTGTATACTCATACTGCCTATGAGGCTGCATTGGATTTACAGTTCAAAATTTCAACCATAAACTTTTCTTCTATCAACAACTTCAACAAAACTGCTAACGTTCCAAGGCCAAACTTGGGGCGTTTGTATTTTTTTAATATGTATGTATGTATGTATGTACGGTATAGCCTTTCATCCATTTTCAGGATGTATCAGCACCGTGTATTACTGTACGGATGTATATATGATTCTTGAGCACCCCACGATGGGAGTGCTCATTGAATCTACAACCACTAATAATAATTATATTTAAGAGTAAGGGTAAGTTGCGACTGTTACTGCAGACCACCTAGCGGCAGTAATTTTAGACTGCACTACTGCAGTATGCCGAAAATCATTTTTCAGACTCTATCGCTATTGTCTAGGCGAAGATAGAGGAATAGAAACAAGTAGCCGGAGCGTGCCAGGCCCCTTCTAAATGTAATACGTTCAACTATGCAACCCACAATCTTTCCTTCAGTGGAATGCAGAGAATGAACAGTAGCTAGTTGCAGTGATAGGTATAGTAGAATGTATTGATGCGGAGTTGCGACTATGGCGAAACACGGAAGAAGAGCGGAGTCAGTTCACTCCATTAGCACGAAGCGCCTACGTCTCAGACATTACATCACGTAGGGGGGCGCAAACATTTAAAGTGACAACAAGTACTTTTCGAAGCTAAAAAGACTAAAAATATCAAAATACAATTTCATGGAAACGAAAGAAGTCACAACTCCCCAACAAGCATTCACGTCTTCCAAAAGTTATACTCTATCAGCATCTGATCGAAGTTTTTAGTGTCAGTCACTAATTTGTAAAATTTGAGTCAAAATACGAAAGTGTGATAATTTTCAATTCTTGCCTCGTGCTGAAAAAGAATACCGAACAAAACCTGGAATACACAATCGCCCTTCCACTCCACTCAACATCACGTACACGCAACCAGTTCCTATGCCTAGGTACACACATCACAAATAGTGGAACCAAAAATAGATACGTTGTACGTTTTACTATACAATCCTAGATTAAATCTACTAAATACAGTAACTGTAGAAGCCATGGGAAAAGAATTTAACGAAATAAAATTAATTCTGTCAACCTTTACCAAGACCATGAAAAAATTCCACTCTGATCATAGAAGACAATCTCAAAATACCAAAAACAAAATCATAAATGAAATAAGATTGATCGGAGAGAAATTTGACAATCAACAGACAAGAACTGAACAAATGGAACCTACAATGGAAAAGTATACTACCCTAGGCAAGGAATTCAAAGACAGCAAAAAACGGATGATAAACCAACAAACCACCGTGGCCAGAAATATAAAACCGGAAAATTCATACATAATTCTACATGGAGCAGATAATAATCGCGGTCCCTCAGATACGGCAATTCAAGTAATTAAACATACCATGGAAATCAAGGACATGAACATACTATTTGCAAAAAAGCTGCCAAATAAAGACAAAACACAATCATCTATCCTTATTTAACTCCCTAGTAAGTACTCAGCTAAAGAAGTCCTAAGACAAAGCAGCAAGTTAAACGGATCAAAACTCACTTTAAGGGAATTTCTTACTAAAACCGAAAGGGACGTCAAACAAAATGGTAATTAAAATTGAAAAGAGAAAACGGTGAAACATTTAAGATGAAAGCTTATAATAGGTGCTCAGTGGGCGCTGTAATGTTCATAATGAAAAACAAACGCCTAAAAGTATTTGAAAAACAAAAATAAAACTTGGCGTCTCAACTAAACAATACATACGAAAGAAACCAAAACTGTAACACTCGTTGTCACCAGCAACAGCAAAAACAACTTATAAATCTAGCCAAGTCAAAAAAATACTAAATAAGCCAATGCAATAAAAACAAAACTGAGAAAGAACATTGACAGTGGGAGAGGAATCATATTAAAGAATATCTCCTAGTAGTCAACAACAACAAAAATTTCAACAGCAAAAACAAAATATTAAAAAACAAAATTATTCTGTTATACTACTACCATCTATTTCAACTACCAGAAATATCCATGGATCCTCAATTTTCACTCTCACAAAACACATACTCAGTCCCAGCAAACAAACAAAACCGAGAGGACGTGGAATAGAAGAAGCAATAAAAAAATTAACCTTAAAAATATTAGCTTTCATTAAATTTGAAAAAAAACTATAAATGTGTGTACGCAAAATTAAATCAAAATATTAATTTTAATTTTATTTTAATTTAAATAATCAGTTATAATACTAGTAATGTACTATAAAAACAAACTTATTTATTATATCAAATTATATCATTTGAAAACAAATATCTGTGAACTTTGTGTGATAAATGTATCGCCCTAAGGCACAATAAAGATCAATCAATCAATCAATCAATCATTACATCACGTATCAGCGATCGCACAATCCAACTCCCTCAGCCGCACCTCCACGCCTCAATCTTACTTTCCCACACCAACCGTTACCACTTAAACAAACTCTAAGCAAGAAGGCAAAGATTGCTACCCAGCTAGGTTCCTTCTACAGATCCAAAAAATAAATCTGCCGAGGATTATTTAGGACAGAGCAAGCTCCCTTAAGCCACAGAGCCAGGATTGTATTTTTTTAATATAACCAATCGATAAAAAAAACTTCTGGCAAAGGTGCGCTTTTGTAGTCGTGTTGCACACACACAAAATAAAAGAAAACAATAATCTAAAAAAGTGCTTTACCATATATTATGGTCATATTGTCACCAAATAAATACAAATCTGGCGATTTGCGTGATATGCATATGCGGTATACGTTTAAACTTCTAGCAGAGTAAACTAAAACACATTTATTACCAATGCATTATTTTACAATACACATCATTTGGGATAGTACATAATAAAAACTGACACTTAAAAACTCTTCTACTTTAGGTAATTTTAATTAAGGTACATGTTATATTCTCCTTTCGAACGTTTTTCTTTAAAATAATTTCCTTACTAAAATTTTTGCTATTGACAATTGCAATTAACTTTAGATTTACTTTAGTTAATAGAATTTGGGTACTTACTACATCCTATCCGAATACCTAAATCATCCAACAAGTCAGACTAAAAGCTTTAGCAAAGTTTTCGTGGTAGTTGTTAATTGCTCACAGTACAAAATTGGAAGACAAAGGCTAACGACAAAATGTTAAGGAACACAAATGCAAAGATTATTACTTTGAACTCACCCATTACAAAGCATCAGCTACGTAAGGTGGTCTACAAATAACTGGGGCACAACTTGCAAGAGAGGTAGTGTTTATGGCCTTCCGCTTTACCAGAGAACGACAGGGCTTTGCTTTACTTAAAATTCTACATTGATCAATAATATACCTTTCTGTGATTAGGACAAGTTTTGTATTTCTGGCGTCTCAAGCGTAGCTGTCAACCAAAGTAACCCTCAGGTTATTTGAAATGCCCAGCCGTTATTGTTCCAATTCGGCATTACCTACATCAAAATGGTTTTACTTAGTAACCTCAATACGTTGTGATAGATTGAAAGGTTAGGTTAGTGCCCGTTTTCCTAACATACTGAAATTTGAAGAGATAATTTTTACGTCGTAGGTATGTGAGGATACAATGCAACGTTTTGTTTGTCAATATATAAATTTACGAGCTGTGTTTTTATGTTCACATGTGCAGGTAGTTGCCAAGATTAAAGTTTCTTTTGTAGTTAATATCATAAACATTCTTGTCGTTTTCAGATAGTATGTTGTGCACCTGGATTTATTTTGGTTAGACAAACTGTGCTTCTTTGTTTCTTGTACCTATTTAAGGAACGAGAGCTAAGGTTCTGTTTCACCAAAGTAGTATACAAAAGATGAAGACTAAAGTCTCCTTTATCATTTTGTTGAAAACCATTGTCGGTGCAGGTTCTCAGGATTTCGGTAGCTGGTTATTGCAACAGTTGGTGCTCAACTCTTGCATTCTCAAATTCGTTTAACAATACGTATTTTGTTGAGCTGAGAAGGTGAAAAAATAACAAGTGTTTCTATAATATTTATCCTTTATTCAAAAATGTTTCAAAATTTTAACCAAACCTAATTTAAATAAATCAAAATTGCAAATTTGTAGTTTATGTTAACAGTATTTTGGTTTTTACATAATTTGAAATATACAATGCTGTTAATTGTAGTTTATATGGACTTTCTTTGTTTAATAGACAATCAATTGAATTTAATATTACAGTTAGTGTCAAACTTCGTATAAAAATATCCGTTGGTAGCAAAATCGTTTCATTAATGTGTCGTCAATCTAACTATTACTCTTTATTGTGGTATTCAGGACCTACTTTTACATCTTTCTTACTACACAGAACAACGTAATGCAGGTACAAATATTTTTGGTTTTTATATATTGACTATGAAAAATGTGGTTGTAGGACGGAACAGGAAACGTCTGTTAATGTAGAACGTAGAAAAGATATCTACTTCTTGTGCACAGTACGTGGTCAGTGCGTTGCGTATGAAGTTTTTAACACTTATTATGCACGCGGAAATGCAAACGTAGATACATATGTTAAATTTTAAGAGGAAGGCTCGTTTAGTTCTAAGGATGTTGTTTTTATTTTCAGTGCTCACACTTTACTACAGGCATTTCGTTTAAGCATGTGTACTCTGGATTATTGACGTGCATACATACGTTTTTTGCTAATCTATGTGCTTTTAAATTGATTTCAATCAATCTGGAAGATTGTCTTCACAATTTAACGTTTTTGCTTTGAAAAATACAGTGTACAGCTTTGAAATGTAATCGAAAATTGTGTGTTACCTAATTTAAGTATCTACACGGTATGGTTAGACATGTGTCTATATTAGGTTAATGTAATCTTTCATTTATTAAAGATACTTACACAAATGTAAAAACAGGTTCTTTTACTTTTTAATAAAATGTTTGTCTATCGCAGTTTTGGCGACTTAAACTATTCAGTTTTAAAAAATAAAGACATAACTTGAGAACTAGAAAAAGATTAGCTACAGGTAGAAGCTATAGTAGTTCAAATTTTGGACGCCATAACGGTAGTACTGAGCAAATTTAATGAGCTATTTAACTGCGTCTGAATAATTACATGGGTAATTAGGTTGTGTGAAAGATGACTGCTTTATTTGAGTACTAAAATTTTGTTGGAACACGTATTTTGAAACTTTTCAGACTTTTAGTATGTTACAAAACCGATAAAGAGACAAACTTGTCATCCTACAACGTTACAAAACATTTTGTATACGTACTTTATAATCATGTATTAAGCACACTAGGTTTTTTAATGCTGTTTTTAATATCATTATTGTTGTTGTTATCATTATTATTAATATTATTATTATGAGTGTATTTATACAGCCGGATACGCACTCAACAAGTATGCTAACTGTGTTTTAGAACAAATAACTGTGTAAGCTACTAGATACAAATATGTCATGTACACATATTTAAGTCTAACGGCTTTTAATAGTTCAACTCGCATACTGATATATAATTTCTAAGGCTCTGTACTGCTTGGGACGGTAATTTATCCTTCTCGTTAGAATGTTAAATTTTATTCTGCAAATAAAAGGTATCGGTTCCTAGTTCAAGTCGAATAGTGCGAGTTTGTCACCTTCGCTCTAGAAGGAACCCTTGAACCGCCGTCTTGATCACAATTTTGAGAAGTTTAACACGATAGATTGCTTGTTGGAGTGAAGGTTGAACAGCCTTTAATAGGAATAAGATGTATGTCAAAACACTTACCCAGGCTGCAGAGATACTTTACTTCAAATGTACTCTTGCCTCTGTCTCGTGCCAAGATGTCGATGGATGAGCACATGTACATGTATGTATGTATATATGTATGTATGTATGTATGTATGTATGTATGTATGTATGTGTGTATTTATACAGCTTTGGTTCTTAACCTTAAGGGTATAACCTACTGTTTTTCTATACAACATTGCTATGTAAACCACTAGGAAGGTGCGAGTGTATAGTACACTTGACCAGGTATAGTGGTTCATGTTTCTTAACTCTAGTTCAACTAGTATACTGATATAGTCTTACGTACCGACGTACTCCTTGAGAGATATATTTATACTGGTTTTTCACCAGGTACCATAGAATGTATTTTCCGGCTGACCGAGGATATGAGACAGAGTAGAACGAAACAGGTACAGCTTTCTCAGGGCTGCAACTGCTCCGCATTCATTCTGCTCCAACCCGCCAGCAGTCACTCTTAACGAGAGTGGACAGGTGGCGACGGCCTGTAGTGGACGAGGAAGAGAGGAACTTCGAGATGAATCTTGAGTCTATACATTTGAATGTACAGTGTTC